>JAQIYK010000855.1:0-11744 GCA_034700465.1 Rotylenchus robustus | reverse complement strand
AGAATCTTTCGCGCGGCGCCTTTTGGCGCCGCAAAACTACGAAAATTTAGCTCTCAAATCAAAAATACCCCCAAATATCTAAAACCCGAATTTTTCTGTGCAATATTAAAAAACACCCCTAAAAATCGACTTTTCGGTGCGAGTAAAAAAATGTCGCCAAAAAATTTCATGCCCCCGCCCGAAAAAAAATCCTGGACGGCCCTGTGAGTTATTGTTTAAAAATTAAAATCTTTAATATTTGTTGACTTAAGTTTTTCTTAAAAATGCTTAAATTTGCAAATTTTCTGTGTTATTGAGATATTGTTTAAAATCTATATTTGTTGACTTATTGTTAAGTTTTTATCTTAAAAATGCTTGAATTTGCAAATTTTCTGAGCAAAGGGCATTTTCCAAAATTTAGCTAAACCTCCTTGACGTCCATTGCCTTCAGCAATTCTCGCTCCGCCTGCGAGTACTGCTCATCAATGTGAATGACGTGCTTGCTCTTGGCCAGCACCTCTGCCATGCGCAACTCGAGCTCCGTTCTTGGCTAAAAAGTACATTTGTATTTAAGGACCAATATCATTTGAGTCCGGGACGTATTTAGGATTTGGTCATGGGGGGAAACACATGCTAGACGATCACCCCCACCTCAAAAAATTTTCGCCCCGTGCCGAAGGCGCGTCGATTTTGCTTAAATTTTAAAAAAGTGAAAAATTCGCTAGTTTTCTCTTAAAAAATCTGCCTTATTTTTTAGGTAAAAACTTTATTAGGGTCTGGCGGTGCCATTAGGCGCCGTTAAGAAAATATTTGGAAAAATTGGTGCTTACTTAAGAAAATTTTATCATTATTTGATGAATTTTTTAAATTTTTCTCTCTTTTCCCTCTTCCTTCCTCTCCCGCTCTCCCTTCTCACCCCTTCTTCCCTTTAATTTTTTATTTTTTTCTCCTCTGGGGGGGGAACACCCGGATCCCCCCCCCTAAATAGGTCCCTGATTTGAGTAGAACCGTGAAAGTCTTCGCGCGCTCTTCCGCAGTAATCGTCCGCAGCGGGTCGTCATGACGTTCATCGTGGGGAAATTGGAGTTGTTCAGCGACTCGCAACCCGTGTACGATTGGGTCCCACTGGCGGAGCTCTTCTCTAAATTAATTTCGCGATTTTACTTTGTGATTAATTTGATTTTTTCAATTTTTAAATTCATCAGGTCATAAGTCTTAACTTAACTCATTTCCCGCTTACTTTGTTTGCCTGTAGGCCAACTGGCTCTGGATCCGATGTTCCGCTTGTCGATGGAGTGGCGCCTCCAACACCTTCTTGAACTTCTTCCTCTTCTGTTCCTCAAGTGCCTCTTCCAACTCAATCTCTTCTTCAGTTCTCCTTTTCTTGGATGTCGTCTTCGCCCTTTTCTTCTTCCTTTCTTCCGCTTTCCGTTCCCGAATAGCTTCCCCCCGCTGATCTTTGTCCAATTTGTCCTTTATTTCATTCACATTCCTAAAATATTTAACCCCAATATATAGCTGTTGCAAGATTGATGGGGGGGGGAGGTCAGCTTTTTTGTTAATTATTGAAAACTCAAATTGATTCAAAAGGATAGGGTTTCAAAACTCGATCACTTAAGATAGGAATTCCGATGAGTTGAACTGGTTTTTTTTTGCATGTACTCTCCATTTTCTCCTTTTCTTTATCGCGTAGTCTCTTTCTTTTTTTGCCTGTACTCTCTTAATTATTCTTATATTTTGCAAATGTTTTCGCTTCGATAAATTTGATATTATCTGAAAATCAACATCGTATTTTGTTGATGTAAGTTGCGAAATGGGACATTGGAAATGAAAGAAACACCTCCTGATTTCCGACACAAATTTTCAGCTCGATTCTATAGCATTTTAAAACAGATATGTCAAGTTCTCCAGTTGGTACAAGACAAATATGTTGTGCAAACCTGGTAGACTTGATGCTGACCAGCAGTTCGTCAAATTCAACCTTGTCTTCACCCATTTGCTCAGTTTCTATTGTTTAATGCGTTCAATTAGATCATCAAAAACATATATATGTATATTTAGTTATTTAAGAATCACATTTACTTCTGAACAAATTTGCTGAGAAACAAAATTTATCACCACCAATTTTTCATGTTTTTAAGCCAACAATAACAACAAACTTTGTTTGGTTTGGGACATAAGTGTGTCACAAAAATAGTACAATAAGTTATAATATTCAGTCACCAGCAAAAAACAAATGTATAACAGAAAAACAGTACAATTTAACAATGATTTACTGCTAATGAAGTATATAGTATGCATCTTTCTCAATAGCTCCGACCAAAAAGTGCAAAGAATTTTGCCTTATGCGTACACTCCGGATGTATACACTGTTCCGGAAGCTCATTTTCAGGCTGTTCCAACGGTATGCACAACGTCTTGGCGCCCATTTGTGAAGTGCCCTAAAAAGCCAAATGTAAACAAAAATAGTTGGAGAGGTAATGAACCCGAACATACTTCCAGTGGCAATTGTTTGTATTAGTGCTCTTAAATCGATCGTTTTGAGATCTTTTTAAAGTTTTCAAAAATGATAAATTGATTTTCTTTTTTTTGAGTTTTATTTTTGTTATCCAAGTCCAATGAAAAATTGTTTTAGTAGGTCACCGAACTAAAAGTGTTAGCGGTTTAGCTGTCTCACCTCTCCGGCCGGTTCCTCCCGCACACTGGCTTCCTTGATCATTGTCTCACATTCGGGACGCCCACAAAATGGTGATAGAAGAACATACAGCTTATTCAGCAGAGGCGTGAATTCGGCCCATTCAGTACATACAACCTTATGCTCGTCTCGAATTTTTTCGACCCTAAAAAGGAAATAAACATTTTTTGATCTAAATTATACAATTTCCTCACTTTTTGTACATCTCCTCATGGATGGTCTCCAGCCTCTGCGCAATGTCAGCGCCCAAATTGGTGAGTGAAATTGGCACTTTTTCGCCCGAATGGCGAATCACCGCGAGCACTTGTTGCTTTGCCAAGTCCTTGGGGCCCAACTCAATTCTGATCGGCACACCTTTGAGCTCCCAATGATTGAATTTCCAGCCAGGCGAATACTTAAATAAATCCATTCAAGAATAGCTTTTTAGTCTCAAACCCTAAAAGATATTTGAGAGAGTTTTTTGGATTCAAGATATAACTACAATAATTACACCCTTAATTTCTCCGAAAATGGTTGCGGATCTGATTTAATAGTCAGGACTTGAGTGTATGATTTTTTGGCTAATTTGTTTAAAATAATTACATTGTCACGAAGGTCAGTTTCAACGCGCAATCCTTGCTCATTCTTCAATATCCTGGCAATTTCATCAACCTTCCCCAGTAATGTCTCACGATCCTCCTCCGTCGTTTTGACAGTGATACCGACTGGGATCACAACAACCTGTGAAAAATGAAAACCTGTTTTAGTCCGGAAAATCCCGATCCAAAAATATCAGATCACAGCTCAATTCAAATCTTTTCAATTGTAAGTCTAATTCTTACCTGAATATCTGCAACCCGCGGCGGTAACACCAATCCCTTGTCATCGCCATGAACCATGACCATAGCACCAATTGTTCGCGTGGAAAGTCCCCAACTGTTTTGCCAGGCAAACTCTTGTTGCCCATTGGTCGGACTGTCAAATGCGATTTCGAACATCTTTGAAAAGTTTTGACCCAAATGATGCGATGTTCCCCCCTTTAAAACAGAGGTGTGTACTAATAAGACATTTAGACAAAAAAATTACCTGGATTCCTCGTCCGTTGACCGGTACATATGCTTCAACCGTTGTAGTGAAGTCACCGCCAGCAAATTTCTCCTTCTCCGATTTCCTTCCCTTCACCACCGGAATGGCCAACAAATCGGTGTAAACTCGGGCATAAAGGTCCAGAATGTCATACACTTCTTTTTCCGCTTCTTCCTTGGTTACATAGGCAGTGTGACCTGAACAGTGCAAATCATTTTCACAAAATTTTATGATAAAGTCGGCAATTCTCAAGTTGGTACAACTCATTAACGAAAAGGGGTGGGCAAAGCCAAAAAATGCACTTGCCCCCACGTTAATGAGTTACTAATCGCCCGCTCCTTCTAAGATCACCTTCTCCTAATTGTAAGAGGGTAGGGTCAGAAAAACCCTCGCTGGAGAAATTTTAAAGTAAATACAGTGAGTTATAACCAACTTGAACTAAACTGCCCCCCCCAAATTAATAAGTACCGTACCGTCAATTTTTAGGTATATTTTTCAAAAATCTTTTTCATACCTTCTTGCCAAAGAAATTCTCTTGTTCTGAGGAATGGAGTAGGGTGTTTGAACTCCCAGCGCTTGAAAAATGAACTTTTACAACCAATAATAACAGAATCATTAAATATCTTACAACAACATTGCACCATTGGTTGAGTTTAATGGGCAAGTCCCGATGAGATTGGCACCATTTGGCGAAACTAGGATACATCACAGTTTCACTGGTCGGCCGAATTGCAATTGGCATTGACAGCTCCGAGTTACCTGCCCTGGTCACCCAAGCGACCTTAATTATTTTTGTTTTGTTCGAAAAAATTGACGCTTTTTAAAAGATACAGATCCACTTTGAAAAGATATTTTTCTTTGTGTTAAAAGTTACCTCCGGAGCAAAATCAGCTACATGAGTTTTTTCTCGTTCAAGAACAGCAGCGGACACAAACATGGGAAAGTAACAATTCTTAACACCGAGCTTCTTGATCTCCGCATCAAAGAAGGATTGAATAAACTCCCAGATAGAGTAGGCCCACGGACGGAGCACATAACAACCGGAAACATCATAATACTCGATGAGCTCTGCCTTGACAATCACCTGCATATTTTGCCACAATTATAAAATTTCATGGTAAATTCCCTCTCTCAAAAAATCGTTAAACCAATACTATCTTTTCAGTTGGACTTCAAACAGTACTTTCGGGGCCACTAATCAGTTAAACACTTATTTAAAACACTAATCATACATATATAATCATTTCAAATCATTTTCTTACTGCTCATACTCCATGTTCGGATTTTTCAATTGTTTAACTTTAGGATTTACTTCCCGTAGTGTCAAACTATGTAACTTCTGACTTGAATCGATGAGAATAAAATAGTTAACCTGGGAATACCACTCCGAATAGTTGTCCGCCTTTTTGACGTCAATGCCCAGCAAGCACTGCTTCTTTGCTGCTTCGTCCACTGATTTTGCCTCCTTATTCTTCGGTTGTTGTTGCTCTTTGTTTTTCTTCGGCTTCTGCTGTTGCTTGTCTTTGACCATTTTGTAGCGTTTTTGTTGTAAATGTTCAAATTGACTTGCTGTAATTGAATCGGTTGAACAGTTAGCGTGGTGTTGGATCGCAGCCCGAAACAAAAATCCAAAGTTTCGAAATTGCAAAATTCTCAAATTCATGAGGTAGGCCTCTAAAATCCAAAACTTTTCTAAAAGATCTCTCTGCTACAACTAACTATACGTTCTTCACTCAAAGACACTTGGTGTTAGGCTTAAAAGGATGGCTGACAGAAAAGGCGAAATTCGCACACGAATATGACATACGTATGTGCAGAGTACATATATCAAATATCATACATACTTTTTCATAACAAACACAAACATGATGGGTCCACAGGTGGGCAGCCCCCCCCAACCAAAATTCGAAAAAATTTGCGCGACCCCCTTAAATTTTCATTGCGCAATGCGCGACCACCTTAAATTTTCGGTTTTTATCGCATTTTTGATCGGAAATTTTTTGCGCGACCCACCCCCTGCCCAATTGGTGGGGTGCCCACCTGTGGATGGATGGGTCATCTATCATCTCCCTCCCGTCCATTTTAATTTTAACAAACCTACAATTTTTTAATATTTTCTGACTTCTAAATTCGGATTTTTGGGGAAGGAAATCATAGTTTAAATTAGAAATTGCTGTTGCCGTTGGCATTGGCACCCATTTCTTCTCCATTCTTCACTCACTGCTTCTGCTTGCTCCATCACACACTTCATCCTTCTTCCCCCCCCCCCAGCAGCAGCAGCCCCCATTCCCATTCAATTCAATCCCACCTCAAAATTTTTTGAAACGAAATCCTTCGGCGCATTTTATCAAACTTAAAAATTCATTTTACAAAATTGTTAACAAAACAAGAAAGAAGAAATGAAACGACGGACGCGGAAGCTGAAGGACGAGGAATAAAAAGCCGCAAACAAAGCTAAAGGGGGTGCGTCAATTTTGGTCCCACCCCCCCCCATTTTGGTCCCCTTTTTGAAAAAACTCAATTTTCAGAGTTTATTAGGAGTAGGAGGGGGATCAAAGATTTTTTGACACACACATTACCAAACCATTTTTTAAGCTGATCATTTTTTGATTAGAAGTCGAACCCGACTTCTTACTTCTCATGTCAGTTGTGAAACTCCGAAAATTATTTTTTTCAAAAAGGGGAACCAAAATTGGTATAGGTAGCCAGCTAATAAAGGCCTAAAGGTTAAAAAAACTGTATTGTACATACATTACATTCATACATACTTACTAACTATGTACATAAAACTTTGCGTTCGCCTAAAAACACTTCTCACTTTTTAGCTAGTTAGTTTTCAAATTCTGATTCTATCCATCCATCCATGGTCACCGCCCTAAAATTTTCGAAATCCATCCATGGCCACTGCCCTAAAATTTTCGGGAGAGGAAGGGGGAGGGAAAATAGAATAAATATGAAAATAGGTAAGCGCTTAATCGAAAAATTCATCCCTTTTTCCGGCATTTTTTCCTATGGGTTTTCACAAAATTGATTAAGTAAGCGCCTATTTTCATATAGGCCTCAAAATTTCTTGGCGACCTTGCGCGACCTTTTTATTTGCATACAAGTCGATTTGTGTATTTTTCTGCCCATGTTCATCATGGATGTATTTTTGGTCCGTGGGTGGAAGTTTAAGTTTAATTTTTTATGGTTCGGCTCCCCCTCTAGTTTCGCTAGCTGCTGCGGCAAAAATTTCGTAAATTTTGAAAATAGAAAAGGGCTAACTATAACTTTTAAACCCTTCGGAGAAAATTCACACCCTTTTCTTCCGTCGCGACTTGATCCAGAGGAGAGGCCCCTCGTTCGTTGATTATGATTCATGAATTTGACTCGCTCCGGTTTCAAAAAATTTACCCTCGCCAACCTAACTGAAATCACCCGTTACTGTTTGATTAAAAATTGCGGCCTAAAGATCTAAATTGAACAAACAAACCCCCAGAATCTGAAATATTGATAGTATTACTTGTAACTTTTATAAATGCATTACTCTAGCTTTAAGATACAATTAAAACAAACAATAGTTTTAAACTGATAAAATGGCTTCTCAAAAGCGGTCTAATAAGCCAATACCAAAAGAAGTGCCTGACGTGGTCCATAATAGCTCGACAAATAGAACATATTCAAAAGGCAAATTTCTGGGAAAGGGGGGCTTCGCGCGTTGCTACGAACTTATCGACAATCAAACCAAAGAGATTTACGCAGGCAAAGTCGTTTCCAAGACGCTGCTAGTGAAGAAGCATCAACGTGACAAGGTTTGAATTATTAAGATTGATGAAATTATAATTTAAAAGCGGAGCCAAAGTTTAGATGACGCAAGAAGTCCAAATTCAAAAAACCCTCTCCCATCCACATGTTGTCAAAATGGAAGGCTTTTTCGAGGACGAAGACAACGTATACATTTTACTGGAATTGTGTTCTCGTCGCTCACTTATGGAACTGCACAAACGTCGAAGGGCAGTAACTGAACCTGAAGCTCGCTACTTCACATATCAAGTACGTGAGGCGTTGAAACTTGAAATCTCCTTAAGTTTATGTTTTGAAACCTGCATGTGTTTTTTGTTTCGTAATATTTAATGTTTTAGATTGTTGATGCTTGCAAATATTTGCATGCGAAGAAAATTATACACCGGGACCTGAAACTCGGGAATTTGTTTCTGAACGACGAAATGCAAGTGAAAATCGGAGACTTTGGGCTGGCAACAACATTGGAATATGAAGGAGAGCGCAAGAAGACATTATGTGGAACGCCAAACTACATCGCGCCTGAAATGCTGGACAAGAAGGGGCATTCGTACGAAGTGGACATTTGGGCTATTGGATGCATTCTTTACACGCTTTTGGTTGGAAAGCCACCATTTGAGACGGAAACTCTTAAGGTAACAAAAACAGCATTAAAAGCAGAGCATTAAACAAACATTAAAAAATCAACATGATTCATTCATTCACTCAACATAATTTTTTTATTCATTTAATAATAGCTAAATTGCATAGCATTAGTAATAACATTTAATATTATTAAAAGAAAAACGTTATGTGATTAAAACCAAAAAGTAAAAACATTGCCCAATATGGAGTTGTATGTCTCTTGTCGACTTCAAATCTAAACCCAGTTTTTCACGTAGATTTTCAATCAAATGTTAATTTTTTTTGGGAAAAATGGTACACAATGTTTTAATCCCATGTTTATTTAGGACACCTACAATAGGATCAAGGCGAATCAGTACACAATTCCGCCCCGAATTGGCAAAGACGCAACTGCGCTCATCACCCGCTTATTGGCACCCGATCCGGCAAAGCGACCGCGCATTCAAGAGATCCTTGCTTTTCCGTTCTTCACCGACGGATTTTTGCCCAAAGTGTTGCCGAGTTCATGTCTGACAATGGCGCCCAAGTTCAGCATGCTGGCCGTGAGCGGTGGGCACAACAATCCGGAAGTAAATTGTTTAGTTTTTGCTAGTGGCCCATAACCAGAAAAAATATGAGGGTGAAGCTTTTTCATTCGAAAACAAATTGATTTTGCGTCCAAAAAATCGATTGAGCTAATTCAAGCAGAATTTTTTTGAAAATTTTGCAATTTTCGCTTTTTAAGCGTTGCCTTTCCCTGTCCCTAGATACCGGGTTGTTTCACCAAAGTAATTCATTGATGTTCAGTTGAACCATGCGCCGAGTCCACGTGCCAAGGGTCCAGCCTTCACCGGGCATGCCCCACTTCCATCCGTGCCAGAAACAAAGGAAACTCCACCGATGCCAATAGTCAAACAAGATGCTGCATCTGTGCTAGTCACGGAAATGGCTGCCGGTATGTTATTTTATAGAAATCCAAAAGTATGTTTGGCTTGAACTTTGGATAAAACTTGGTTTGAATTTTATACAAAATTTTAATTCAAATTTGTTTTTAATGTAAATTTAATTTAGGTGATAACAATGACATCCCAGCTGACTTCTACCTGTCTGAACTTTATGCACAGCTGTGTTCACTACTCAACACTGGTCCTGAGAAGTACAATGAAGCGGACAAGGGTGGGTATTTATGCTCAACTAAATATGTATTTGAGATCATAGGTTAGGTGCGATGGGGTGGGCTGTCCCCCTCCCCGATACGTCGTATTGAAACATTTTTAGAAATATGTATTTGAGAGTTATTTCAAATTGCAGATGAGATCGAAGACCCGCGTTCGCATCCCATTTTCTGGGTGTCCCGATGGGTTGACTACTCCGACAAGTATGGACTCGGCTATCAACTCTGTGACAACAGTGTGGGGGTCCTATTCAACGACAACACTAAGGTCATTTTGGACGCAGCCGGAAAGTAAGTTTTTGTTTTTGTCGATAATATTCAAAAATTCAAATTTCAACATTTTAGTCAGCTTCAATACACGGAAAGAAATAACACGGAACACTTCTATGCAGCGGACAAGTACCCGCAAGCGTTGGAGAAGAAGATCACGCTGCTCAAATTCTTCCGCACCTACATGAACGAGCACTTGATCAAGGCCGGCGCAAACATTCCGCAACGGGACGGCGACGAGCTGGCTCGACTGCCATGCCTGAACACCTGGTTCCGCACCAAGTCGGCCATCGTCTTGCACCTGAGCAATGGCACCCTGCAGATCAACTTCTTCGCTGTAGGACTGATTTTAAGTTTAAGTCTGTTTTTTGCAATTTTACCTCAATAGGACCATTCCAAACTGATCGTTTGTCCTCTGATGGGTGCGGCCACCTACATTGATCAGCACAAGAATGTGTTCACGTGCAAGTTCCAGTTTTTGGAGAAGTTTGGATGCCCGAAGGACTTGCACCAACGCCTCAAATACACCAAGGTTTACTTATCATTTGAGTTTTTTGTTGAGTGTGATCAATTTTTGATCAATTGAAGGTGATGATCGAGCGTCTGATTGCTCGGCACGAGAATCCGAACGCGACGACGACGACGAAGGGAGGCAAGCCGGCTGGAAGCAGCAATACAGGCGGAGCACAGCAGCAGCAGCAACAGAATGCTCCGAGGCCGACCAGTTGATCAAGTATTTGTGAGTTCGTGATCTGACCAAACACAGACAACATCATCATCAATTATCATCCTCATGTCCTTTTGAAACACCCAAATTTAAATGCCGACGATTGTATGTAGAAGTCACAAGAGGAGGTGTGTGGTATTCCTCCCCCAAGCCCCAACCATATTCTTCTGCCACCAAATGTTGGATTTATTTGAAATTAAATTATTGTGTCATTGTTATCCCCACTAAAAGGGATGTTAATGTCAATTTTCCGACCAATTTAGTGTACATTTAATTGATCATTTTTGGGCCTGCCCCTACAACAAATCGTCTTTTAAAGGCGTTCCTTTCCCACTTTTTGCTGCCCCTTCCAACCCTTTTAGTGTCAAATGGTCGGGGTGGTGGTGGTTTTGTTTTGTTTTCGCCGTTGGTACTTTTTAGAAAACGGCGACGGGCGGACGACCACCGCCGCCGGGGGGACAGGTTAATTTGTTTGAGTGGGGAGGAGGAGGGGAAGAACACTAATGTGAGTAGGGAGTGGTGTTACGTGGGTGGAAGAGAAGGGGAAAAGGAAGGAAGTGAACTTCGCCCGGTGTGTGCGTGCGCAGTCGTTCAGTTGGGGAATGTTTTTTTGGTGGGGAGATAGGGAGGGGAACGGTTGGGAGCTCCTCGTGAACATCACGTGCACAACTCCAGGCTAATCCGTATCTTTTGGCCCTCCCAAAATTGAACCAGAAAATTGCAAATATTTTTTATTTGGGAGGGGATGAAAAGTGCAATGGGATCAGAGGGGTGGATCGAAATTTCGACATTTTCGGGGGTTTTTCGGTTTCAATTTCGACTTTTAAAAATTTGAGTTTCGACCTTTGGATTTTTCCCACTTTTGATTCACCCCTGAGTGGGATTGTGATGGACCAAAGTGGATTACTTTGTACGGATGATCGAACTGCTGGAAATGTGGGGATGAGTCAAGAAAAGAACATCGATTTTCGGCACTTTTGGAGACCAAAGAATTTTTGTAAAAAATTCTTGTAAAATCCAAAAATGTTTTTCCTGCCCAATGGTCCGAATTTTCGAAAACCTGTTGGAGCCGCTTATGTTTTTCTGCAAAAATGTTCCACGTTTTGCACATTTTTTCGCGCAATATTCACTTTCTCCGTCGATTTAGGATGGGTAGACTCATCGACCAAAGACCTATACTTAATTAAGGACCTTTCTCTCTCTTTTTCCCCTCATCAATGATTGATGGCGTCGCCCTTTAGAGCGGTGGAATATATTTGTTGGTTGGTGGTGTTCCCCCTGGCCCCGACTGATTATTTTTTCGATTTGGTCATAGGTATTCTTTGGTGGTCCCAAATTTTTTGCTCATTTTTTGGGTAATACTGGAGTTTAAGCCCCCCTCCCCTTTTTAGAAAACACCAAAAAAGTCATAGATAAGATCAATGATTTGACAAAATCTGACGTCAGATTCG
>JAQIYK010000854.1:0-11754 GCA_034700465.1 Rotylenchus robustus | reverse complement strand
CGATAGGCGCCGCCGAGAAAATTTTCGCAAATTTTGGTCACATTTCTTTAAGAAAATTGGAGGGTCCAAATAAAGTACAAATCTTTAAATAAAGTACATTTGGCAACCCTGGGTTAGACAGTGTTGTGGTTGGACCAGCCGAGCATGGCACTGCTTTCCGATGCCGGTGGAGCACCGTAATAAACAGCGGGGAAATGGGCGGCAAAGGGCAGCGTCAACATGGAAGGGTTTGCTGCGGCCCGCCCTCCGCCGAACGGTGTTGTTGCCGGACAAATGGTGGAACTGTTGTTGGTCCCAGTCAGTCGTTCTCCCAATGTGCTTGGAGCAACTTGTGGTTGTGGCGGTTGCAGTTGTTGCTGCGGATGCCCTGAGGCCATTTGTTGTTGCAGCAACTTGTCCATCATCGACGAGTCGACAGTTACTGTCTTTTGTTGGTCTTCCGAAGGGCTCGAGCTGGCAGTGGGACACTTCTTCGACTTATACCGATGGTTCTGAAACCTGAAGACAAACCAACCAAAAGTCAGAATTTCATTTGAAAAATATAAAAAATTTGATCGGAAAAGGGTTATTTTCTCACCATATTTTCACTTGGGTTGGTGCCAACTGAATTTCTTGGGCCAATTTTTCACGTTCAGCCGCCGACAGATAACGCTGCATGCTGAACCGGGCCTCTAATGCGAAGGTTTGCGCCTTGGAGCTGTTTGATGTGTTTTGGGCTTTCTTTTGGGTTTTATGGGTCCCCCGACCAAACTCACAAAAGTACTCTCCGCTTGCGCTTTTTCTTCCGCTCTCCTGTGCTCCCCACCACTCCGTCCATTGTCGGTTGCTGCTGCTTATCACCGATCATCCGCTGGGCTGGGTTTGGGTTCCCATTTTGCTGATCATTTCGCTCCTCGATGCCGTTTCGTTGCTTTTTCCCTGATGCCTTTTCCTGATGTTTGTGACCCTTGTGTTGGTGCTTCCGACCAATGCCACTGCTGCCACAGTTTTCGCTTTCCGACGAGTTCAACAATGGCAACCTGTTATCTTCCTCGAACAAATTGGTTGTTGTTGCTGTTGTCGCATCTGAAAGATTCAAAAGGTTTAAAATCACATTTTCCAACTTTTGTTGGGATTTGGGATGGATGTACCTGAAAATGCTCCTAGACCATTGGTTGTCGCTGAAAACAGTCCATAACGAGGAATCATTGCAGAATGGAAGTATTGGAAGGAGTTGGGCTGATAGAAGTATGGTTGATGTGTCAGCGGAGGAGCTGTAACAGTAGCAGCAGCACCAGGCATGGCAGCACTGTACATCAGCTGTTGATGTTGTTGTTGTTGGCCGAAGCCATAGGGATTAAGTGTGGATACAGGGTCGATCGGAAAAGTCAATTGCTGTTGAGCAGGGCAGCCTAAAAATATTAATACATATTTAACAAATAAGTGATTTCTCCATGAATTTGCATATTTATGTATTGAAATATATTATATGTATTTAATGTATTGACATATTTATGTTCATGTATTGAAAATTTTGTCAGGTTCAAAATCGCCCGCCGGTTCAAATCAGTTTAAACCGCAAATCGCTGTTGAACTGCTGGACCAAAAAATAACGATCAAAATTTGGAACTTTTTTTCAAAAACTTAATTTTTTTTTGAATTTCATACTGTTCAAGAAGTGATCGGGCCACGCTGATGGTGCAGCCACAGTACCGAGAAAGTTGTTGGACAAGTTGTAGGACGAATAGATTGTATTGGGGGCATTCTGGTGGTAGTACGGTAACAGAGCGGGCGCCGTTGGTCCGGTGGGCTCGGGCGCTGTTTCCACTTTCAACGGTCTGAATGGGTTAGCCCATAGCTTCCAGCAAAGTTGGTGCAACAAGGACGGGCAAAACTCACTTCCGCTCTCCATTCTGCAGTATTCCTTCATTCGGCCCCAAGTCGCCATTGACAAGAAAGCCCCCTTCTTCGGCGGGGGACCCTTTTGAGTCAAAAGGGACCCCGCAGAAGGAGGAAATGGCAGCGGGAGCGGCACTTGAATAGCCCGCCGCTATTGGAGCTGAACAAGTTGACGATGACCCCGCAGCTGCGGCAGCTACCGCCGAGGCGAAGGACTGCACCGTGGCCGGGTTGAACATTGAGCCGGGTGAAGAAGGGGACTGGGCACTCGAGTCGAGTGATTAATTGGAGAAGAGTGAGTGGGATGGAGGATGGATATGGAGAGCAGGCACCCTAAGGGAAAAGGGAGAGGGAGGATCATCAGAGCGGCAAGATCCCCTTCATTCAAGTGATCAGCCCTTGAAATACACTTCACAGATACCATCGAGAATTGAATAAGGGGTTGAAAATCTGTTTAACAACAAACAAGCTAAGTAAAAACAAGCTAGAGTCGATTGAAACAGGGCCGATTTGATCGTGATCGGAATCGACAAGAATGGGACTTCCTTCTTGACTGGGATCGGAAAAGGGTAAGCCAGCCACAGCCAGTAGAGGAGTGAATTGCGCGAGAAGTTTGTGTGCTGCTGTTCCTTTCCGCCAATGTCCCACAATATTGCCCCATCTCCACTCCCACCCCATCCACTCGGTTGTACTGTATCCCATCCATTCGATCTCCTCCCTCCCCTCCCCTCTTCTCCCCCTTCCATCCATCCCTAACTTCGCCAAAGTGAAGGAGAGCCCAGTTTTGGCTTCGAGACGAGAAAACGAAAACAAAGACAAACAAAGACGGGGAGAAGGTACTTGATCATCGGGGAGGGAGTGGCCGTGTGGATGGGCCACTGTTTGGCGGCGCCAGTCCCAATTCCCTCCTCCCCAACCTCTTCACTTGTGAAAAGTGCAAACAGGCAAATGGTTGAGACCGGCGAAAGGGAAAAAGAATGGGTGATGAGGGGGCATGGGAACATCCTCTTCATATGCTCCGTTAGCTTTGTATCCTCGAAAATTGTTCGATCCAAATATTTGGATTAGTTTACTCAACCCATTTGGCCATTCCTACCCCCAATTAACACAACCACTGGTTAATAAGCCCCATCGAACCCATGGCTACTGGTCTTTTGGCTGTTTTTCAACTTCGAACCAACTCTAAAGATCGTAGTATTAATTCATTTGAAGGAACAAAAAACAACACAATATTAAGGTCAAGTGAACGAATTCGAGAACCCATTGCGATTTGTTTATAAAGTGATGAAATGGGTTAGTATTTCAAATTAATAAATGATAATATACCGAACAGGATTATTAAATGGTTAAAAAGCAAAATTTTTAATAAAAAATTTACAAAATTTAAATTTTTTAACCGATCTTTGACCTTGAGATAAAACAAGGTTTGACTAATCCCTGCAAATAAATAATTTGGGCAGGGATTTGTGAAGAAATTGGGAGAGAAAAAAAGGGCGAAACAAACGTCTCAAATGACCAACCACCGAAAAGGTAAGTGGAGGGAGGGAGGAAGGGACGGGCTGATCAAGCCCAACAAACACCCAACCAATGCCATGAATGGAGGGAGGGTGGTCTAATTGTTTGTTTTATCTGCTTCATCATTGTTTATGTGTTTGTTCAACACATATGCCCAGTGAAAGAGTATTCATCGCCAAACTTAATTATTATTATTTTATTATTGTTTTTATATTTTGCCTTATTATCAAATTCATCGATCAAACTTCTTCGTGGGTCAAAAGCTCAAAAGAGCGGAAAAATATCAAAGAAAGTGAGGGAAAAGCAAAGAAAGAAAGAAAAGCAAATAACGCAGTTGGGTTGAATAGGGTTCGGTTATAATACTGTTCTATAGGGTCAAATAAATACCAAACAAATTAAAAATGAGTTTATGCCCTTAAAACATGTACAGTCAGTCCAGTCTCGAAAATTGTTGGAAAAACAAAATTCACATAATTTTGACACTGAATTCGGCATTGATGCAAAATCTGGCACCGAAATTTATTAAAAATAAGACGAAAACCCCGGATGCTACCACTTTTTTGTTATATTGATATTAAAACATTTTTAAGTTCGAATTCCAATGTATCCCCAACAACAGTAGTTCAGTACCGAATCCAATTTTGAAATTTATGTCCTCCGGCGGGAGAATTCAATGAAATTCATTGGTCATTTTTTTGTTTGTTTCGCAAGACTCTCACGCCAACAGAAGTGTCTGCCAAGATGGTCAACCAACATCAATCAACAAAGCTGACAGCTGGCCCTGCAGTTCTGGCCCATCCAGCGGGGGTTGCGCCCGCATTCGCCAATGAATGCCCAGAAGGGGCACAGTATGTGGTCGTTGTGGCAACCTGCGGGACAATTGGGGAATGACATCATTCAGTGCGTGTTCCCCGCCCAGCCCGGAACGGGTTCGGTCACCGCCTGGCCGCGGCGGCGGCGTAGAAATGTCGCCGAGTGTCTCGCCGCACGAGTCGCACGCAACTTGGCAGTGCGGACGCATCCAGAAGGGATTGTTCTGTGGAGGAGGGAAAATTGCATGAATGAACGTAGGGAGTCGATAGAAAATGAACAACTCGGTTGATTAGTACGGTTTATTACTCGGTTGATTAGTATGGTAAAGGGCATTTTTCGAAAAACAGAACCCAATTCCGAATTTGCACATATTTTCTTGTATAAGAGTCGGGTTACGAATTTAAGAAAACTTTTTAGAGATCGAAAATCTTAGTATCGTAGCTGACAGTGAGAATGTAAGACATACCGCGCACTCGCCCACTTTGGCCCAAAATTCGCACAATTTGTGGTAGTTAAAACAAGTCTCCTTTGTTGTTGTTATTGTCGTTGTTGTTGGCTCGGTTGTGCTCATAAAGAATATGTTTTGGGTCTAAAATAGAGAGATTGCTTTATGGGTTTCAACTAAAAGTTTAACTCGCATAGGTACACAATACATACATACCATCATCCACCGAAATATTCAACCAAAATATTAATTGAGTGAACCAATCAAAGCAATAAAACCGAAAATAGTAACAGAACAGAACAGAGAAACAAACAAACTAACACCTTGGCCAGGGGAAGTCCCTCCTCGTCCGTCTCGTAGCCCGGTCCGACTGCACTCAGCTGCCAGGTCTGTCGCATGCCTGGCCGCCTGCTTTCCGCATCAATTCGCTCCTCAGCCGACGAAGCACCTCGGACTCGTCCCGCAGTGGCATTCCTTCCGGTATGTCCGGATACCACGGTGTCTTCCGTATTCTCACTTCGGTATTCAACACTCCCATTCCCACCACCACTATCACCGTCAACATCACTACCACTCCCATCCACCACAACCGTAACCAAATTTGACACATCAAAAGGCTCATTTTTGCCATCTTTATCATCCCAATCATTGTCTGGGGAGGAAGATGTATCCACCTCCGTTGGAGACAGGGCTGTAGTTGTGGCTGCTGTTGTTGTTGTAGTAGTCCGATGCCGGGGTCGTTGGGGTCGGTGGCCGGGCATTTGAAATGGTGACGTCGGGCGTGGTCTTCGCCGAGAGGGTGTTGATAAAGTGGGAGGAGTGAGGAAAGTTGTCTGATGGGTTGTGGTTGAGAGAGTTGTGGTTGGGATGGTGGGTACTGTGGATGTTGAAGTTGTTGTTGGTGGCGGGGTGGGCAACACACACTTTACTCCTACTGACCTGCACTTATCCGCGTTGCGAACTGGACAAACACAATAAAGCTAAATAAGTTTCTTAAATCCTTAGATAACAGCACTTTTGCATCCACAAGTCCCACAGGTCATCGGACATTTGGTGCGCATCCAGAAGGGATTGGACTCACACTCTCCCGACATTGCCCAAAAGCAGCACAACTGAACAACAGAACATTAACCAAGGAATTGGCAATGTAACGCATTAGCGATAAACCTCGTGATGATCTTTGCAGGGAGTAACGGATTGGAGCAGTTCTTCCTGTCGGTCCGCATCCTCCACGTCCTCCTCCACCTCGTTGCCTTCTGTGCCAGCACTTCCTTTGCCCCGCTTCTTCATCAGAATTGCGTCGGTATTTGCCGGACTCTTCACCATCATCGGCATCTCCTTTTCCCCTCGTCCACTCTCCGTTATTTTAGTTGGGGGCGCACTCGGGCCTTGGAGGGACAGTGAAGTTCGGGACAGCAAGTGCATTTCCTCCATTGTCAAATTGACAGGAAAGGCTAACAACAATTGGCGAAAATATATTTTAAAATTGAAAAATTATTTTAAAAATCAAAACCTTGGGGTCTAGGTCTGGCAAACACATTCGCACGAACTGTTGTGGTTGTCGTTGTGGGCTAAAATAAATATTAAATAAATATACCTTTTATTTGCCATACCTTTGATCGATAAATATATTAAATAAACAAAATAAATTTTGAATAAATAAAATAGTTCAAAATTATTAGATCGAAAAATGACCAAATGATTAAATAAAAACCTCAATGGCAGTCGTTGTACTGCTCATCGTCGTCGTCGTTGTTGTTCTCTCGGCACTTTGTTCTTCTTCTTCTTCATCTTCCACCCGTTCATCTTCATCGTCCTCCTCCTCCTCCTCCTTCTCCTCTGTTTCTTCTCTGTCCGTCTTCTGTTCTCCGTTCCCCCCTTTGGCTGAGAATATGTTACCATTGGCCTTAAATATCTCCTCCTCCGACCGCGTTCGCTGTTGTCCAACACCTGGCGAACCTGAAGGGGGTGGAAAATCGGTTTAAAAATTTATTTAAGAATTATCTGTTAAAAATCGCCTTCCCGTCAAAAATCACCTTTTCCGGGGAATTTCCCCAGGGGGCAGGGCCGGGGCACAAACCCTAGTTAAACATAACACCAATTAAATAAAACAGAGTATGCACAATTTACCTATATTTGTACTTAACATATTTTCTCTAATTGGTACTTGTTAATTAACGGGGGGATAAAAATAACGGGGGGGGGGCAAAATCGATTTTTGTTTTTGTTTTTTTAAACCTGCAAACGGTTTAAAATGTCCTAAAATGTGCTTAAAATGGTTTTAAACTACTAAAAATTGATTTAAAACCACTAAATTGGTTTAAAACCACCGATTTTTTGAAAAAATCGGTTTTTTGGCCCAAAATTGGATCAACAACTCTCGAAATCGTCACACCAAATTGCAAAAAATGACAAAAAGCTTAAAAATGATGAGTTTTAATTAAAAAAAATGATGAGTTTTTTTGGCTAAAAAACAATTTTTTGAATTTTTTAAAACGGTTTAAACCCACTCAAAATTTGGTTTTAAACCATTTTAAGCACACTTTTCCTGGTACACATTTTCAGGGTATAACAAATAGTTTCAACTTTTAATATGTACAACATCAAAATTAATTTTTCAAAAAATGAATAATTTTCTTTGATTTATTTATTTAATTTAAATTGTTCCTTCTGTTCCAATTCCAAACCCAACAAATTAAATGATAATATAATTGTTTTAGGTATTCGAAATTGACAGCCAATTAATTAATTAATTAATTAATTAATTTTCCACCTTTTTACCGTATTAATTTCCCATTTAAATATACCATAAAACTCGTTTATTTTCAATCCCCACTTGGTGGCATTCCAAACGGCGTCACGGAGTAAAATTCTGCGTAGCGTGTTTTCAGCTCCAACACGCACAGTTCCGGTACTAAACAAGCAAAAGGCGGAGGGAGAAATAAACCGATAATTAACTCTAATTACCAGGATGACACCCAATCTCCACGTCAATGTCATTCGGAGACACTTCCACAGCACACGCCATGCTGGGCACGTCGTGGGCAGCCAGTTCAGGGCACAGCGCACATTTGGTGCCCTCTTCCTCGGACAGAAAGTTGACCAAACTCTCGCCATTGGACGGCACAATTGTACCTGATGAGGAAGGGCATGAAATGAATGTGTAAATATAGCCAAATAAATAGAGCCAAATAAAGAACAAAAAGTTTGTGTGTCTTACATATGTGGGCATTCTCTTCTATCCATTTGTATATGCTGGGCGGGATCCTGTTCAGCTCACTCTTGGACTGCGCACTGGCACAGAGACCCATCGGGGAGTGAAGGAAAAGGAAGAGAATGAGGAAAGTGGGGATGGTTGTGGTGGTAGTGGGGGTGATCAGCTGAAATGGGCTGGTGTGGAGAGATGAGTAGTGCCTGGGCAAGGCACTCGTTGGCCATCTTGTCGGTTGTTGCCTTCTTCGCCTGCACATTTTCGCTTTGTTCTGAAAGGGCGGAAGTGGGCCAAGCTTAGACAATTGTTGTTCAATGGGTTCAAAAAGGGCAAATGTTCCGGACTGAGGATGAAGGTCAAGCACGGAGTAAAGAAAAACAAACTTTTTTGGGCTTTCATCCAACGATAGTTGGTTTGGGGGCGAGTTGTGACCTTGTTTTGGATTTGGGGGAGGCGCGAAGAAGACGACACCACACATAACCCACACAACAAACAGTCCATCATCATCTTCCCCTCCAACATCCCACAACTTTCCTTTTCCTTCTCGCACTTTTTTCAAAAATGCAGGGCAAAGAAGAGGTTGTTGTGTGTGAAGATGGAAGTGAGGAGGGGGAGGGGAATAAACAAAGAGTGTGGGACGGGAGAGGGGAGAGGAGAGCCGGGGTGGGAGATGAGTTTAACACGGATGTTTGTTTTTGTTTGTTTGAACTATGTAATTCTTTTTTAATTAATTCAAACCAGTGGCATCGAATGTGGGTGGTTTAGGTATAAATGTGTTCAGTTACAATGTCGACGAAGAATCATCATTGTCATTGCATTCTGTTAAAAGGCTTTTTACATAAATAAGACCAGAAAAGGACAAAAATAACTAAATTCTACCGGGGAAGGGAATCAGAAACCATTTTTTAAATTTTTCTGAATTGGGAAAATTTGGTCTAATAAGTCGGGTTGATGGTTTAAGCCAAAAAGGGGACACTTATCTGGCCAATTGGTTTGGTTGTGCGTTTGAAAGAGAATTGGCGCGGCAGGATGTGTATGGTTATGGTGTTATGCTGCAAGGCACTACAACCACTTTCATTGGCCTTTTGCCCCCTTTCCTCGCCCCCTTTTGAATGTCCTCAAAATGGGCCGACCATTCGATTTTGGAGGGTGTCCCACTTCAGCAACAACAGCAACACTGTTGAATGAATGAATTGGGACGACAACGACGACGACGATGATAATGGTGGATGTAATGTATTGAAGCCGGTCAATGGAGAGAACTTGGAAGAGGGGAGAAAAGATGAAGGAAAGGCGAGAGAGGCAGATGGAAGGGGGAACTGGAGAGAGAGTGAAGAGAATATATGAAAGAAAGGGGAGAGTGAGAAAGAGACAGAAGATGAAGAGGTGAAGATGAAGAAGGGTCGAAGTCAGCCACACAACAGCAGATCCACGCCACATTCTACGCTCCCATTGTACGGAGAATGAGAAGGAAGATTGCCGGAGGGAGGGAAAGGAAGACAAAGCGCGACCGGCGGAGGGAGGGATTGCCCTGGAGGAAGGAGGAGACAGAGAGGGGGCATTGGTCGTAGTTGCCGAGCCAATTTCCCCGGGCACTCAGGCGCACCAAGTTGTGGGAGGGGCGGTGGGGGGGGGGAAGGGGGAGAGGGACAGAGGAAAGAACAGAACACACAAAAAACAGAACACGACAAGCAAGCTCATTAGCCGATCGGGGACACGGCGGAGGAGGCTGATGAGCCAAAAAAAGAAGTTGCCCCAAAATCACTACTGCAACACAACATCACATTCCTTTTTGGAAGAACGTCGCGGAATTCGTGTGGTGGTGACTGGTGACCATATGAGAAGTGCTTCAGGAAATAAATTGGAATGGGCGAGTGGACAAAAAGAAGACTGACTCACTAGCGGAAAAAACTAAGACTTGAATCAACAAAAAATTGGTACAAACATTATTTTGGTGAATACAAGGACGATAAAATAACCATAAAATAGGAAACTGACAGAACATTTTTAATAATTCGAAAAGACACACAACAATAATCACAACAATTCGACCGATTTTCTTCAGCCGCCCAATTTGTTTGATTTTATATTTGGAAACATTTATTTTAATCGTAGCTCACAACGTGTTAAAAGGTGAAACTTGTTCAGCTTAAGTGCCTTTTGTGACCAACATCATTTTCCCTTTTTTCCTAAAAAGCAATCAATGGCCTCTCCCCCTCTTTGGCTGGCCATTTCCAACCAATTTGAAAGTTGTCTCTCATTCTATAAAATGTTTGTCCATTGTTATTTTGAAATCCTTCATCAGACATGCCCATGTTATATTCCAAATCTCTATGCATTAATTGGTTTGGATTTACTCTTTTTCGGGTATAAAAACAAAAGAAGGCGCCGAATCAGTTCAATTTCAATTTGCAATTTATTCGGCACCCAATCCGTGTTCTTTTACGCAGTCGACCCTTTTTGGTCCATTAGGACTGTTTCATCTCTCCTTCGTTGATCTTCCCATCGACCAGTTATTATCATCATCTTCGGCCTTCCTAAAAAAATGGCCTTCCTTTAATTTGCGTTCTCGGACGGAGGAAAATGGTAAGCAAAAAAGGGAGATGGATCAAAGGGGAAAGGAAATAAAAAGAAAACAATTTGAAAAATGAATGGCGAGGGTGGCGGAATGTGGGGTGGTGGTTGGGGGGAGGGGAAGGAACACATTTAATGTGACAGCTGATGAATGAGGGATGGGGGACGGAGGGGATGGAGAACAGGCCCAAACCCCAAACACCCCCCCCCCCCTCCCCCCACACATCCTCCCGAGCTACCTAATACCCCAAACATCCACCAACCAACACCCTCACTCACTCCGTCGACTGACTATTCTGTTCCTCTCCCAACAAGTTGTTCTTTCTTTGCATTTTCCTCCCATTACCCCTGCATGGCCCGACTGTCCCATTCACCAAATCAGCACCACCTTCTCCACCATCACCACTCTTTCCCGTCCTCTAGTCTTCTTCTACCGCTTCTTCTCCTTCTGCTTCTCATCCTCCTTCCACCGCACTCTGTTATTGCGCCAGGAGCCCACAAATTCGGTATCGGAGCTCGAAATGGGCGTGATCTTTGGAGGCGATGCGGACTGGACGGTGCTGGCTGTATGGAGCGCATAGAGATGGAAGGCAAACAGTTCGGAACAGCCGCCAATGGTAAGCCGAGAAATTTGGAATAATTTGAATATTTGGATCATGTTTTTTTTAAATTTATTTGTTGTGTTTGGTAAGTACATATTTGATCAATTTATAGTTTGTGTTCATCACATCCGATAAATTTAGATTTAGAAGGTGTGTGATTGCGAATTTACTTTAATTGTTTAGTTGCGGAAGATGCAAGGGATCAGCGGATTAATACATGCCTAAGGGGTTGCTACGACCTCGAGTCCGACTGTACCGAGTGCTTTACCGACTGTATGACCAAGTGTGCCCTGACTGTTGATGAGGGGAGAGGACAGAGAAAAAGATGAGAAAAAAGAGAGGGGAAGAAAGAAAGTAACAGACCAAAGGAGGATCAGCAGATCAGACAATCGCAGTCCAAGTCCCACTTTTTAATTCATTCATTCATCATTCCATGCAAGTTGGTCCACAATAAATATGACTGAATTGAATACTCACTGCTGTTCCACCACACATTTTCATCCATTTTTGACATAACAGACCAGGGTGGCCATCTCTAACCCTCGAAAACCTGGCAGCGCGAGTCAAAAACCTGGCATTTTTTGCCAAAAACCTGGCGCCTTTTGAAGAAGGTTTCAAAAATAGGTATACATGGAAAAACCCCATTTTTTAGTATTTAGTATTAATTTTAAAACATTAAAATTTAAATGAATTCATTTATTGTATTTCTCAACCGA
>JAQIYK010000853.1:0-11762 GCA_034700465.1 Rotylenchus robustus | reverse complement strand
CCTCCGAGAGGGGGAGAGGGTGGAGTTTTTAGAGGGGAACTTATATTTTAAGCCAAAAATTTGGGAAAATTTCGATTTTTGGGGGAAAAATTCGATTTTTTATGTTTTTTGGGAAAATTTCTATAAATATTAAATTTTTTCGTTGAAAAATGGTCATACATGCGATTAAGGGGGGTGGAACGGTCGGGTTCAATACCACTTCTAAAAAATTGGCAGCCGATTTTCTTCGGCCGCCATCAGGGCCGTATCCAGAAATTTTTTCGGGGTCACCAAACTTTTGGCGACCTTTTTTAATTTTTGGGGTAATTTAAGTCGATTCTTAAGGGTGCATTTTTATTATTGCAGCGAAAAATCGATTTTTAGGAGTGTATTTTTGGTTTGAGAACCAAATTTTCATAGTTTTGCGGCGCCGATAGGCGCCGCGCGAAAAATTTTGACTAATTTTGGGTCCAATAAGGGGTGATTCTATTGAAAAATGATAGTTTCGCGGCGCCGACAGGCACCGCGGCGAAAAATTTTCGCGAATTTTGAAAACAAAAGGGGGGACCCTATTAAAAAATTTTAATTTTTGAAATTTCAGGGGGCAATTGCCCCCCCCCTGGATACGGGCCTGGCCGCCATACTAGTCACCTTGAAATTTTTTCCGATACTATTCGGTGGGGGGAAACAGTCCCCCCATCGCATGTATGAAATGGTACAAAACAGTATTTTTCGCTCAAAAATAGCCATTTCCCTTTTAAAACACGAAAATTTATTATAAAAATGCATATTTTAAAAGGGAGACTTTTTAGAGGAAATACGGTAACTAGTAAAAATGATCAGTTTTATTAAGGAAATGTGAGTAAAATTAGCAACATTTTCTCGGCGGCGCCTATCGGCACCACCGAGCCACCTTCCAATAAAAATTTACAGTCAGTATAAAGTCGAAAAATGGATAAATTGAACCAAAATCGGTTTTTTAATTTTTATTGTGAAACTTTCGTTTACCAGGTCCGTATCTACAGGGAAGTTTTATGTCGCACCGAAGGCACGGCGCCTTCGGCGGATGAGGGGGGGTTCGCAAACGGGATTTTGTCCCCCCTTGCCCATGTAAGTATTGTATTTTTATTGATAATTTATGATTTTTTGCGAAATTTGGACCTTTCGCTTTTTAAGAGAGGTAGTATGCACAAGTGGGCAGCCCTGGTGGGCACCCTACCCTCCATTTTGGCAAAAAGGTGGGGCGTGTGGGATGTCCAAGAGAGAAGGGAGGGAAGGAGTAAGCAGTAAGAAGAAGGGATATATAAAAATCAGCAAAGGCTATTTTTCCTTCACGCCGTGAAGGAATTCACGCCACACCTATTGGACGGGGAAATTTCAAAATAATAATAAAAAGAAAAAGGTATCTAGGATATGGTGGTACCGTAATACAGTAACTGTATTACGTTTATTTATAGATTTCATTCGGTTGAACTATTGAATTCACAAGTTCTGGATGAATTTGGAATTAGCATTATGTTTGATGATTCATCATTGAGTATGGAAGAGCTTTGTAGACAGATTACCGCGTTTGGAAACATTTTGGAAGAAAAGGTACAAAAATTTCAAAAAACAATTTCAATTTATATTTCAGAGAGTTCAAAATACCGATTCGTGTGAATCGATTGCCAATTGGCTAGTCCAGGCTCGCAACAACAACACTTCAAATTCCATAGCAGAAGATGCTCAACAACAATACGAACATTTGAGGGTCAGTTTTAAGTTTTTTAGTCCCTTTCATACATAAATTTTTTGTGCGAAAGGGATTGTACTTTTAGTTTATTATTTTAAAATTCGAAAGCAACCCAAATTTTCGCTACATATGAAAATTACTGTATATTTTAAATTTAGGAATATGTTGTAATAGTTAGAGTTTTTAAATACTAGTAAAAGAAATATTGTATGGATAAATTTAATGTTATGCAAAATATACGTAACGAAAATTTAGAAAGAGTCAAATCAAAACTGATATATATTTGGAAAATTAAATGAAAAATGCTTTTGATAGGACCGCTTAACTTCAACTTCACTGTCTGCTTCATCATTCGATGTGGTCAGCGGTATAAATGGTTTACAGTTGGAGAATCATGGATTTTCTACTCCCGCCAATCCACAACACCAAGATGCGTTTGTCTCACATTTTGACGAAGTTTATAATTTTATGATAAAAAGTTGAATTACACCGTAATTTCGAGACTTAAGCTGAACCACTTGCCCATCGATCATTGGCTTAAAGCTTCTGTGGCTACTCCGAAAAACATTCCAACAATTTTTCCTCCAACTTCAATTTCATCTAAACTTCACAACATGGTTACTTGTTAAATTGACGCTCTTATAATTTTTGGATTCAGAAAAATTATGCGAACACAGATAGTAACGAAACCACAATTTTTGTGGAGAATCGAAAACAGCGAAAGCGGAGCAATATATTTGGTGTACCAGAACCCCAAATAAATTGGGCATATGCGGATTTTTCGAGGCACTAAAAGCTGAATAACTGAAAAACCCTATGCTTTTAAGCTGGCTGAAATTGTCCACGGTTCCTTCATCCTCTGCTGGCACAGTAATCTCTTCTATTTTGTCTTCATCTTCGGATCAATGGCTGGCTTCTACATCGAATTTTTTGACTGAAGAACAAAGTTTAACATTCAACACTGAACAACAACCACCAATTGCAAAAATTTTACGCATGTCGCCTCTGCCGATCACACAGCACAATGGTACAATATATTATTATGAGTTTTTGTTGCAAAATTTTAACCATTTTTTTCCTCAGGACGCCAGCGATCCAGCACCCTGAATTCTTCCAATTCTTTACAGTACTCAATTGAAAAGAAGGATGAACAAAAAGTTTTAGTAACCGAAGAGGTTTCAAACAAACAAAAAATAAAAATATTTTTTATTAGTTGAATTTGGAAAAGGAGTCAGTTGAAAAGGCTTTGAAGAGATTGGTCGAAGCTTTTGAATTCAACCAAATGACACAATACTCTGCAAAACCTATTGACAAAATGGTAAATGATATTTTTTAGCAAAAATAAAATTAAAAAATAGGCCCAGCCATTTTACACACTCAATTAAAAATCGATAATCAACTCTAAACTTTATTTTTTAACAGCTCGCCAAAAATTTATGGATGGTGAAAACAAATTATTTAGTTTATATTTAAGTTAAATTAATAATAATTGCAACTGTCAGGATTGATTGGGGAAAATCAGAAAAGAATTTTCTACCAGGTCGCGACATAAAAAAATTCGTTTTTTGGTTTTAACTTATTTCTCCTCTTTTCATGAATCGAGTCAGGGTATGTTTGGTACCAACGTGTAGCCCAGAACGTCTGCTATAATAATGAAAAAGACAGACTTCTTTTATCTAAATTGGATTAAGAGATATGGTCAACTTTGTGTGGGCAATTTGCATATGTGATTACACGCCTATAGTCAAAACTCATATTCCGGAGCGGGTAGAGACGCCTGAGGTTAGACGCCCGTTTAGTTCCTTGGAGGATCCATCTATATGTTGATTTTGCTCCAAGTTAAATAATTAAATGAGTTATGGCCAAAAAGTGCATTTTCGCGAAATTTACAAAATCGATCATAACTTGTGAAATAATAGTTTCGGAAAATTAGTTTATGCCATTATTAAGTAGACATCCTGGGCTTCATTTTGGTACCAAACAACCAAACATGTACAACTTAGAATAGTAAAAGTTTGAGAAATTTCCGAAAACAAAAAACGAAATTTTTTATGTCGTGACCTGGTAATGATTTTTAAAATCAGAATCAAAGCAATTATAATTAAACTAGAGAAGTATCCAAATTGCAAAAGTAGGATGTATAAGGAGAAATATCGGAATAATTTCAGTTTAATGAAACAACTGCAAAAGCATACAGGAGCAAGGGGTGGGTCAGAAATTAGCCTTACGATTACGATTGACCAAAGAGGAGGGGAGGGGGGGGAGGAAGTTGGTGTCAATTTTCGTATGATTGACTAGTCAATACTATTTTTACGATCGACCAAAAAATTAAAATTTGCTTAAAATTGTTAAATTTTCAAATGTAAGCCAAATTTTAAATCTGTTGATTTTAGCTTGTGTGTGTGATTCGTTTTTTCTACAAAATAATTGGTTATCAGATGGGCTGACCCCCCTTATTCTCTGTATGACTGCGAGAAAAAAATTAACATTAAAATTAAACATACATATTCATCGATTCGATTCTTTACGATAATTTAACAAAAAATGCATTTTTATTATTTTCGATAAAATCTTTTATTTTTATCATTAAAATACAAAGTGTTGCAAATATACAGAATAGGGTCATTTCTGAATATGGTTATAGTTATTAGTTATGTCCATTGTCCGAAAATGGCGCACGATGGTTGAGTATAGGAGAAAAACATTTTTTCGTTTCGATAAATTTGATTTTAAACTCAGTTTATGAATAACAAACCCCTACTTTAGCGACCGGGATCTTCTTAAGGAAAAAAGATAAATTTTAATTAAAATGTTCTTTTCACTTTTCTTTTAAACTTTTTAAGAAATGTTCACCTATAATTTCCTGCGAAGGATGTACTGACATTACGGACAAATATCCGCTCAAATTGCCCAGTGATCCGGCACATTGGCTGAAAAACTATCCATTGCCAAAACAAAATCGTCCTATGAACGAAATGGCCGAGGACTTAAGTTGTTGGGAGTCAGTTCTAGGGTGGAAGGTTTTATTTTTTAATAAATTTAAAAAATAATAAACAAAAATAATATTAAATAAATAAATTTCCCTAATACTTTAGAGTATCCTGGAGAAAATACATGGGTCGGGTGAAGATGTCTGGCTGGCACCATCTTCTCGCGGAATTAAAACCGAATGAGCAAAAGGAAGCGAATTATCAAATTGCTTATTTAATGGAAAGAAAACAGTTTCTTGAGGCTAATTCTTTGTTTTAATTTGCTAATTAATTAACAATTTAACCATAAAAATTTGATGACACCAAATATACTTGTCGATGGTGATTTAAAGTTTATCGTATAAATTTTTACTTTTATATGGAATGCACTTTACATATGCAGGGATCGTCATTTTTAATTATTTGTTGACTTAATTAACCGACGTGATGACGTGTTTTGAAGCGAGTTTTTTGACCTTTTTGGGACGAGAATCTGGCAGCAATCGACTCATCTGGGGACTTTCGGATATGGGGATTCCGAAAATCATAATATTTTTAAATTCGGAATGCTTGGAAGGTGTTTTTTTGAAGAAAAAACAATTTTCTCGATTTTTCACTATTTCACTTTGTTTGAGTACTATTTTTTCAAGAGTATCCATAAATTAATTTATGCCATTCTAAAGGAGATATTATTTTCTATACTAATTTTTCTTTGTTTAAGAAAGAATTTTATTTTTAGCCAATTAAAATTTTTATTTGATTGCCGGCGTTTAGAGATTCTTCGAAGTTACACCAAAAAAAGGATGTTGAAGTATGTGGCCCGGCAGTGCCGATAGGCGCTACCGGAAATTTTTTTGAAAAAATTGGTCGCATTTCATCAAGAAAATTAATCATTTTTTATAAATAAAATATCCTTTTTTGCTCAAGAAATTTTTCAAAAAATTCTACGTGTTGGGTTTATTTTAGATGTGGATGCACATGGTATGGCATAATACCTATGCTCAGAAATTGGAAAACAAATAATTTTTGGGCGGAAAAATTGGCTTTGGACGAAAAATAGATTTCCTTAAAATTTTTCATGAAAATTGGACAAAATTTCTGGTATTTTTCCCCGGGGAGAGCGTTCGGGGAACGGGGAGCAAAATTTTCGGGGAGTAACGGGGAACAAAATTTTCGGGGACGGGGAAGCCGGGGAGTACTTTTTCGGGGATCCCCGGGGAATCGGGGTCCCCGGGGAGGCAACTCTACTTTCCATCCGTTTTACGTCACAAAGGGAAAAGCGTAAAGCGGACACATTGGGTCCCAATGATTGGGACCGTAGCTTAAAGGGAGGAAGAAGGCAACATTTATTTGTTTGTTTTTAATAATGGGGTAATCGAAGGAAGAAACTCCACTTTTGAAATTTTTCACTGTTTTAAAAAATCAACCACATTATAAAACCGGCGCAAAAATAATACAAAAATATAAAAAATAAAAACCCATTAAGATATGTATTTTTGAAGCGATTGTTTCCTTGTGTTTTTTTCATTTTTATTTTCTTTGTTTGCTTCATTTTTGTCACTGTTAGTTTCAAAATACATTTAAAATCATTCGCGTTGAAAAATTCCTATTTGAAGATTATTTTGTCGTGGGCAATCAACGGATTTTACACAAAGTCCGGATTTGGAATGAGAACAGTTTCACTCGATTTATCAAAAAACAGAAACCGTGAAATTGAACCAAAAAACGACGAACGGAGCTGTTCTCCCCAGCAGAGAGTAAAAGGGGGGCTTTGCTGCAGAGCCGAAGCGAGTGCGCAGTGGACGGAGAGTGCATCTATCTGTAGCCCCAGGCAGCGAATGTCGCCCGGTCACCCACGAAGGCGAACTCTGATTTTTGGCGAAACTTATCACTGTGAAACAAATAAGAAAGGATTCTGTATCGCATACGCCTTTTCGCATCCTTTCTGCAATTTAAATAGTTGCTGGTTCAAAACCGGAACTGGGGGTGGGGAAGGGGACTGTTAACGGGGGGAGGGGACTGTTAAAGGGGGGGGAAGGGCAAAGCCAAAAAATGTACATATTGTAAGTGCCCTCCATTAAGACCTGTGCCCTGATAAATTTTAAGTCCAAAATAACGACCTTACATTACAGTTTTACACATTTTCCAAAACATTTAAGCGCTTTTAAACCATTTACACTCTTTCAGGGTTTTCTTCCTCTTACTATGGCCGAAGTTTGTCATTTCATCTCCCGACTACGATCTCCGAAAAATTGCGGAGTCAGTCTGATTCCGAGAGCGACCATTTCCGAAAAAACTGAAAAAATTCGAAGAAAACAGCGTGAAAAAGTCGTATGTATATGAATAAGTAAACAAAAGAAATAAAAAACTAAATAATTAAAATAATAATCCATAATTAAAAATTATCCACGTACACAGAAAATTGCCGCTTTTTTCAATAGTACATATCATAGAACACACGTGGACACCAATGCTAACGTTTTTTTAAACGGCTTCAAGCTCCGCCCCAGTCCCACAACCCGCGACGATGTGAACGGGTACGGATTCTTGATGAACCCCACGACTCGCAACCGACACCAGCGATCCACGACGATGTGGACTGGCCTTTAGATCAAAAGTTTAGAAACACTATGAAAAAATGAAAAGCTGAATATCTCTAGAAAATTTAGCCTATTAGTTTGGCTATTTGAACCAAGGTTGCCGACTCGAAACTCGGTTTTTTCGAATCGAAACTAGAATTTGAAATTTTCGGATTTTTCTAGGCTCGCTGCAACCGGCAACCCTGATTTAAACCCACAATTGATTTGTCCATACATTGTAATATTAAAAATTTGATCCAGTCACAATTCGGCGTGGTCAAAAATAGAAGCGCCAAAGTTTGGAAAAACCTCGGATTGAGTAAAGTGAAAAATGGAAATTAAATAAATCTCTGAAAAATTCAGCTTATCTAGGATACACCGATCAAAAAATGAATGAATGGAAATCACACCACTCCACCAGCACTTAAGTGTTCCTTCCTTATCTATCCGAGGAGATGCTCTTCATGAATTTCAAAAATCAAAAAATATATTTTTCCCCATTGGTAATTCAATTAATCAATGTAGAAAAGATTGTGAGACGAGGCTAATTCCTCTAATTGCTCCCCCTCTAGAGGAGGGTTGAAAATAACTCCCCCTCTATTTGCTCCCCCCCCCCTTCTTGAGCCGGGGGGGGGGACAACCCTATTTCAAACTCAACTACCTCCCCTATTAAAATACCTGAATAATGTTTCAGAAACAAAACTTGTTGCAGAATAATGTTTCAGAAACAAAACTTGTTGCAGAATAATATTTCAGAAACAAAACTTGTTGCAGAATAATGTTTCAGAAACAAAACTTGTTGCAGAATAATGTTTCAGAAACCAAATTTTAAACACGGGGTTCCCCCCCCCCCTCCTTGGGGACGTCCCCCGTGAAAACCCTTAGTGTAAACAGCACAAAAATTGAAAACTTTTGAAGGGTTAAGGAGCTGACTGATCAATACCATGCTAAAAGGGGAAGTCCGAACTCCGAACTAATGAAAATTAAACATTGGGATTGGAACAAGTTAGGGTTGGATTAAAATGTTTAAAAGTACTATTGAAATTGGCTTAAAATATGCAAAAAGATGGTACATATTTGGTTTTGGTGTTTTGCATTGTGACGCCTCACATCGATGAATGACTTTTGCGGGCCCCGTGTCTCGCTGATCCGCTCTCGATCAATCAATAATCTGCCCAGTGGCCGACGCTCGGATGTCGGGAGTGGGCGACCGAGCTGGGCGCGGTGAACACGGAGTTGGAGCGCAGTCCGGACAGGGTGCTCAGCTTGGGGTTCAGCCGGTGCTGCGCATCGCACTCCTAAACCGGCAATCTCACTTAAAACCCCTTATTTCTCCCTCCTCCACTGACCCTCTCCTCCTCCCTTCCGTGTCTCCTGAACTGCACCATCTCTGCAGTACTGCCCCCCGCTGCGCCGCTCCTCGTCCAGTTGGACTCCTCCAAAAAGTGTTGTTCATCTCCTGCTCCCTCCTGCCCATCTTCTGCCCGTCCGCCTCCCGCCGCTCTCATCCCCATCATTCTTCTCATGCCCTCCACCATCCTTCCGATCAGTCCCCCTCCGCCCCTCCTCCTCCTCATGCTGTTCCTCTCCCCCGTCCCTTCCTCCAGCAATGGCTCCCGTAGTGTCCACTCTCCTCCTCCGCTTCCATCTCCCGCTCGTCCTGCTCCTGCTCCGTCTTCTTTCTCCCTCCCGGCACCACTCCTCCTCCTCCTCCGTCCCCTGCCATTCCTTCCTCCTCCTCCTCCTCCCTCCTTCTCCCCCTCATCATCCACCAACTTCATCTCCACCATCTCCTTCTTCTTCCCCCTCCCCATGCTCCTCCTCCTCTTCATCAGTTCCCCGTCACTTCCTCCCCGCCCCGTCCTTCCCCTCCTCTCCTCCTCCGCCTCTTCTTCCTCCTCCTCCTCGTCCGCTTTTTTCTCTGCCCTCCTCGCTCTCCTCATCTCTTCCTTCAGTGACTCTGTCTTCCACCCCCTTCCCTCCGCTTTCTTCCTCTTCCCTTCTGCCCCATCCAGTTCCTTTTCATCCTCCCCCACTTTCCCCTCCTCTTCCTCATCCCTTCGTTCCTCCCGCCTCCGGTACTCCTTGGCCAGGAACAACTCCAACTCCTCGCCCTCCTCCTTGCACAACAGACTCAGATTGCGGGTCCATCTCCGCCTCTGGGCTATCATAAGCATCTGTTGTCCGTCCACTGTTGTCGCGTTGTTTGCCTGCACCTTTAATTGGGGGTGGGGGTTGACTAGGTATGTTCTCCTCCTGGTCAGGTACTGCTTGGTCACCCCGTTGGTTGTTCTCCTGCTCCTCCGGTCTCGCTCCTGCTGCTCCCCAACCTCGTCCTCCAACATCGGCACCGTCCCCTGCGGTGGTGTGCCCTCCGAGACCAGCGTGCCCAGCCTGATGTCCCGCTTCAGTGTCGGTGCTGATCCGCCTCCACCTCGTCCCTCCTCTCTGCCACCCTTCAGTTTCCCTCAAATAATATTGTTCCGATCAGCTTTAGGTACTTTTCCGTTATGTGACCCCCCTCCAAAATTTTGTGCCCCCCTCCTCCAAAATTGCTGCAAATGACCTATAGGGGGTTTTCTATGGTGCTGATCGCTAATCTGACATTTATTTTGACATCTGACAACATCTAATCATAGATTTGACAGCAATTTTGGAGGGGGGGTCACATAACGGAAAAGTACCGAAAAATTTAGACTAAGTCAATCCAATTTTGGACTTGAACGATTTTTTTTGAATTTTTGCATGCTGACCCTAAATTTTGACTCTAAGAAAAAAAAGTAACAGGGTTGATTTTTTAGTTGAAAAATTGAAAACTGACCCGGAAGTTCAAACATCCATCAAAACTATCCCTGTTATTTTTTTTCTTCTCCAATTAGCACCCAATTTGGTATTTTAACAAAAAAAATAAGTAAAATTTTTGTTTGTTGAGTTATTTAATTCCTGAGATATACAAGACAATTAGAAACAATATTAGAAAATCGGATAATATTGTCACGAAAAAAGGTTAATCTCCCCTTTATTAATTAATAATTAATTGCATTTTTGTAATACTCTGATATTTCAAAAACATTATTCAAGTCAGAAACTGGAAGCTCATCTTGTCCTCAATGTCCGTTTTCTCCATAGCCTAAATATTTAATTTTGGCATTTTTCAATTTATTTTAATTTAAATTTTTACGCGAGAAAATTCCTCGAAAGTGATCGACCCGTCCGAGTTTCGATCCGCCTCGCGCATCGTTCGCTCTGCAATGGCATCGACCTTCTCGCGCGACACATTTCCACCGATCATTCTCTGGATATTATTAAAAATTTTAATTTTTTAATTTTATTTAAATTTTTATTTTTTTAATTTTTTTTTGCTCAACTTACACTGAGAATTTCGGTGAATTCATCCTTAGTAATTGTGCCAGATCGGTTCAAGTCGTACATTGTAAAAGCAACTTAACTTTTTATAGTAACTTTTTTTATTTAATTTATTTTATTATTTATATTTTTTAATAATTTACATCGCAATTTTGCCTCCCGACTATTGCACGGGTGCGGACTGTGCTTATTGATCGGACGAAAATGGGAGAGCACTTTGACGAAGTCGCGGAAGTACACACGTTTTAGATCATCAACACTAAAAAAAGTAAACATTTTAGAAAAATTTAATATTTTATCTCTATTTTTTAAATTATTTTGATTAATTTTAAAATTTATGCATAAACTTTTTTCAACAATTTTTAGAAAAATATTCAATACCTTTTTTAAATTTTAATGTAATTCATTTATAATTAATCAACTAGCCGGGGAAAATAAATATTTTAATGGGGGAGGTAGTTGAGTTTGAGTTGATCAAATCCAATGAAGGATCGGAAATTCCCCCGTACCGAAACTCAACTGGCGGTTGTTAAATTAGTCTGACGATAATAAACGTCAGACTTTTCGCACATAGGGGTACTATTAGAAGAGGTGGTGCTATTGGAGGGGGAAGAAAACGGTATTTCTGCCATTTTCAGCTTATTGTAGCAAATACAGTATCCATCCATCCTTTTCAGCTTCCGATCGCCGACCACACTGACGCGTCGTACGCCGCGCAGAGATCGATAGCGTTGCAAAAAAACACTCGCATTGATGGCATATGCCACAGTGGGGAGGAGGGGGACAATCGATGTTTGATCAGCTTTTTCCAATGGTCCGGTGAGCAGAAAAACTATTTCCATAAATTATTGGACAAATGGTTGTTTTCAAGCAATGGATTCTTCACCGAATTGTTAGATAAGGTAAGATAAGATTGTCAAATAAAACAAATAAATATATGGCATATTTTCCCCAGGGTTGCCGCGGGTCGGCAAAAAAGTCGGGTCGGGTTTTGGGTCGGGTCGTCCGAAAATTCTTCGGGTCGGGTTTCGGGTCGGGGTCGCGAAAAACTTCGGGTTTCGAGTAATTTCTGATATTTTTCCTTCAAAAAATTCTTTCGGTCAGCAAATTTACAATTTCTAAGATCCTTGAAAAAAT
>JAQIYK010000852.1:0-11775 GCA_034700465.1 Rotylenchus robustus | reverse complement strand
TGCTCCCTCACCCCGCGGGGACGTCCCCCCTCGTTTTTTCAAAAAACACGGGGATCCCCCCCCCCGGGGACGTCCCCGGGGGCCAAATCTTTTTTTAAGCAAATCTTTTTAGGTTTTTCTTTGAAATATTACATTTTTGGCATAATGAAGTAAATGGAATTTCCTTTAAATTTATGGCCTTTTTGCGAAAAAGTTTGAAATTTTAGAAAATTTTCCGATGCTTGTCATATCCGGACGGACACAGCGGAGATGAAGTCCATATCCGCTATCCGTCTGTATCCGCGGCCACTTCCTAATTTTCATATCCGTATCCGGATAATATCCGTATCCGTGGGCACGCCTGCCAAAAACGGTCAATTTTCTGACCTAAATGTGTCCGAAATTTCAGAAAATTTTTTCGACAGCGCCTATCGGCAGTCGGCACCGCCGAACCCCTCCCTCATTATAATTAAATTTTTCGACCAAAAACAGTCAATTTTCTGACCTAAATGTGACCGAAATTTCAAAAAAATTTCTCGCCGACGCCATATCGGCACCGCCGAACCCCTCCCTATCGGCACCACCGGTTCTCGATTGAACAAAAATTGAGATATATGAGTAAAAAAAGGACTTGCGCTGGAGGGGAGGGGGCGCAAAATCGGAGTTGACCCCCCCCCTTGCCGACGTATGGGATCTTATTTTAATCATTCTCATATATATGAAAAAAACTTGTCCACTGCGCCTATCAGCGCAACGGTACAGATCTCCAATCTTTAACGGATTAATTTTTAGACCTTTAAAGCATATGTCCCATTGAGAAATCCTGATTCTCAAAATTCAAATTAGTGTTTCCGGCAAAAAAATGTGTGTAAAAATGGTAAAAACCAATATTCTTATGTTTAAAGATTTCACCACTGGATCAGCTGTTTAATTATAGATGATTACTCTGCTAACGCAACTGCTCTAAACCCCCATTATTTTCATAACGCATAAGCATAACTATGAAGTATCTTGAAATCGAAGATTTGTTTTAATCGAATCCGATTTTAGGAGAGCCAGCATACATTTGTCGCTACTGTGGCGAAGGATTCATTCACCACTCGGCCAAGACACAACATGAGAAGAACAATTGCAGTTTACGGGAATTGGTGGGCCAAAAAGGTGGTGGTGGGTCCACATCACAGGCCATCACATCGAATGACTCCCCACCAACGGGGGACACCATCAGAGAACGGTCGCCCCTGTCCACTACTCACATCTATCTGTCTGATGTCTCATCCGGCGGGACGAACGAGCCAGCCCATACAATGGTTGTTGTGAAGTCGGAACATCAAAACCAGCAGCAGATCAGTGTGCCGCGAATGTTCAGCCTCGACCATCCCTCATTGGTTACTCATTTTTTACTCTCAACAGCAAGAAAATTCTAAGAATTCTGAAACTTGATACTCTTTTACCGGTAGCTTACTCGATTTTCAAAAAAATCCAAACAGTTCCTGGAAAGTCCAGATGATACCATCAAATCTTGACTTGATCCAGAAAATTCTAGCTCATGCCATTTAATTTCGTGACAGTTAGGAATCAAAAGTGTTGTTAAATTAGTTATTCCACCATATTATTATTTAGAAAAGTACCTCTATTTGCAGAAGTACTCGACAGCACCATTGCCCTACCAACAGCAAAGTGACGTTGTGCGCAACAACAACAATGCGATGCAAGCGACTGACGACACTCAATCAAGGCGATAACAATTATGGGGATGTAGACGAGAGTAAAAAAAACACGCCCTTTATGTGACTCGATGTTTGCAATTGTCAACGAACTTTAATGATGTTAGATCTCTGGTGTATTATCGGCGAATGTCGGATCAAACGGTTTACTAACCAATAATGTAATATGGCCAACGAATTTTTTATTCCATTTTGTCAATTGATGTTGGGAATCGGGATAAATATTAGTAAAAAGGTGTGGATAATACAGAAAATGCAGAATTGGGTGAAATGCAGGATGGTAAATGGCAATGGCGTCAAATTTCACAATCTGGGTGATGAGTGCTTTGTTTTTCCCGAAATTACAGCAGGAATTTGGCCTTTGCGCTTCTGAATATGATTTGATTAATGTGGATAATTTAAGGTTCCTTCACTTAAACTTAAATTTTCGAAAATTTTTCGCTTAAACGGTTTTTTGTACTGGAAATACATTTTTAGATCGATTTTTTCGTTCGTACTCAAATACAATCCCAAGAATTCTCCCTGCCTGAAATTATTTTCTAGCTACTGGGGTCTATAAAATGTATAAGGTATAACCATTTCGGGCGAGTCGGGTTCCTCGTAAATTTGCTCTTCCTCTTTCGGCGCATTCTTCTCATTTATGCCAGTTTGTTCTCGCCGCGAAACTAACGGTGTGTTCAGTCTGAATTGGAACTGCGGCACTACTGCAGGAAAACTTGTGCATCTCTGGAGACGATTGCGTTGGAGATCAGTCCAAGATTCCAAGGACTTAAAACGGATTGTAAAATTAAGCAAAAAATGCAAAGACATGCAATCCTATTTTCCTATTTTCCATGTCAAAATAAAAGGGACGTAGTCATAAACTTAGAAATTCGAGCAGTAATTAAAAATGAGTCAAGTCATAGCCTGTAAGTAAAAAGACTATTTTTGAACTCGGTGGTTAGATTTTGGAAAATATTTGCTACAAAATATCTTTTATTAAAAATTAAAAATCTAATTAAAAAGTCGATTCTTATTGGGGGGGGGGGTGGTGGTATTTCCCTCAAAAAGCTCGGTACTAGCCAAAGTTTTTAATCGGTCGGTCTAAAAAGTACAAAAATGTGTCTAAAAGTGGTTTAAAAGTTTAAAACCACTTAAATATGGTTTAAACCCACTTTTTAAAAATTCAAAAAATTTGATTTTTTGTTCCAAAATCCCTCAAAAACCATGCAAAAAGTCATTTCGTCACACCAAATCGCAAAAATAATGACAAAAGGCTTAACTACTAATATTAAAACAACCATTGCACACCTTTGAACGAGCTCTTTTTTTACCTCATTTTGGCTGCTATTTCCTTCGCACATTTCTTTCCCGCTAACGCTGCTCCCCTCTTCTCTTCGCCGACGATTTGGTGGGCTGTACACTGGTGGTGGTCTTTGGTCATCAGTACAGCCTGCTGCTGTTGCTCCCAACCTGGGCGAATTGTTGCCCTGACTCAACTGGCTGCTGTGCTGTCGATGGTGCTGTATGGCTTGCTTGGTCACTGACTTAAGCGGGAGGTCTATTGGAGGCGGCACATAGGAGGGAGGCATGCAAAGAGGCGAATGAAATGCGTACGGTTCAATTGGGTAGATCATGCGCCTTAGAAAAGTGAAGTTCAATATGGTACATCTATACGTGTTTTGGTTCAATTGATCTATGTCCACGATGGGATCCATGACCATTGATGTACAGTACACCCTTTTTCGCAGGTAAACTGTTTTTTTAAATACAGTTGGAACGAACAAAAAAAAATGCTGCAAATTTTAAATCGACAAAAACTTGAAAATGAATTTTTCTAGAAAAAATACACCTCTATAAGAACGGACTAAAAAATACATCATAACATCAGTAATAATTCGCCCCCTAAAATTTTTTCTGATTATGGGCCCGCATGGAACAATTTAGCATTTTACGTATGTTCCGTCAAATTATTAATGATAGATTTAAAAAAAACTCTACCCATATCCTAGTCCAGCAAGAGAACTGTTTATAGACGAGTGAGGGAAGCTGGGTACAAAGTACACATTCTCCGACAGCGGATCAACGGTCAGTTCGGCGTTGGCGTTGTCATCGCAAAGTTGGCTGGCATATGTGAACACAAAATGGAAGTAATCAGCAAAGACAATCAGTAGACTTTAAATGGAAGAAAAATTATTATAAACAGTAAAAAATCACAATTGGAATTGGAAGCAGAACCGTCCCAGAAATTTTTCGGAGGGGCCATAAGTCAGCCGAAAAATAGAAAAATATCTGGTACTTGTCGGTTAACGGGGGGGGGAGGCAAACGGTTAACGGGGGGGGGCAAATTATTAACGGGGGGGGGCAAAACCAAAATTTTTTCAGTTTTTTAACACCTGCAAACGGTTTAAAATGTCTTAAAATGTTGTTTAAAGTGGTTTTAAACATAAGAAAAAAGTGTTATTTTCCCTCAAACCCCAAAAAATATCTTTATCCAACTTAAGTGATTTTTAGTGATAAAAAATTTTTAGCAATTAAGAACGAATTTTTTATTTCAGCTAAATTTTTGAAACATATTCGATCAAATCTGTTATTATTTCAAATTTCAGTTTAAGTTTCCATTGTGTCATTCCGAGGTCTTGAAAGTGGGAATCCATTCCTTTGAGAAAATAACGCACCTCGGCAGTAAAGTCAGAGTTTGTATCAAAGTGATAAGTGAGCAAACACAAATCATCTTCCACACATAAAGCACAATTGGTGGATGTTGACCAATAAGGAATTGAACAGAAAAGCATGCTGGTCCGATTAGGGAGGCCAAAAGCATGGGCCAAAAAGTGCACTAAAATATTTGAAATAAAATTGTAAATTTTTCATCTTCTCTTCAATTTATAAAAAATGCATTTTTCATCAAAAATAGCGCTCTAAAATGGATCAAACGCTCTAGGCTCTAACCCCACCGTAGGGGGGCTCTAAAGTCTAAAGTTTAGCCAAAAATTGATAACCCCTTTAACCAAACGCTCAATTTTTTCCAATTTTCACAATTTGCAAATTTTTGGCCCATATGAATCGTTATGTGTTTCTAATTTTTACCTGAAATGCGTACTCGACCCTTTCGGTGTTCTTCTTATGGCGCAATCCAGCGTTAAAAAAATGATAGGAAAAATGATGAACAAATGTAGAGTTGAACAGAACACCTTAAAGGTAATTGGAGAAATTGATATAATTAAATAAAATTATGGCAAAATTAGAAAGTTAAAAGTAAATCAAATTTATTATAAACGAGAAACGAACCAAAAAGAAGTGTGCTCAACGTGACAATATTTAGTGGGATTTCCAAGTACTGAGCAATCGTGTTTGCAAAAGCGCAAAGGAAAGTGTTGGAGAGGAACATGCAAACAGCAGTGGCTGGTTGAAGGAGGTTGAGGATGGCAGAAAGGACGGACAATGAGATCAGTGCTGCACAGAGACGCCAGATAACCTTAAAGTTAAAGAAATTTAATAAACAGCATTTTTGTAATTTTTTCAGTAAAATTGAAATCAGTCACCAAACCAACAACAAATTCAGAAATTTACAAAATATTTTTGTTGTATTTGATACATTCGATGTAACCAGAAATACAACAAATTTCAAAATTATATTAATAAATTATTTTTTCATTTTGTGCACTCATCCCCGTGCTGGTAATAAAGGATAAAAAACCTGAAGATCATGCCCAAGGGAAAAGCTGAACGGCGCTTTTAACATTAAAGGGAGTCCTGCTTGTCGAGCTCGTGACAAAAGTTCTTGCATAAGATGTTCGCTAAAATAATTTTTCTGTTAAAATTTAAAAAAAACTACCTCTTTTGTTTTTATACCTGTTCCTCAGACCTTCTTTGCTCAATTCCAAATACATCCGTGAACGATGGATTTGACCTTGAGAAACATGTAAATCTGTCGCGAATTTACGAAATTGTTCGGAGGAAAGAAAGACATGCGTAAGAAGTGGCAGTATTGAATCCTGTTGATGAGTGTTGTTTTAATAAATGTTAATTAATGTTAATTTTAATGCTGACTACCTCATCAACTCGATACTCAACACTCTTGCGGAATTTGTCGAATTCGGCTAACCAACTGATTGATTTGCTAGCAAATCCATTTTCCTAAATTATCAAATAATAATAATAGTGCATTATCCAAATTCAACATAGCTTAAAAAGGCAGAAATGATCTCCCAACCTTTGCTAAAAGTCAAAGAATAATTTTAAAACATAAATTTTGTGTTTTTTTTAAAGAAACTATGGAAATGTTGTTTTGTCATTCTGCTTAACCTAAATACTGTACACACATATACAATACATACTGCATATGCATACTGTATTTTGTGGATAATATATTTGTAAAAGTCAAGTCTGACCAGCGGCCATCGAAGTAAATTGAATATTTGTTCCTTTCGTTCCTCATAATCGAGCGGCCCTTCAAAGTCCAATTCTGCAAATTGAAAGCTAATTTATATGTAAAAATTGAGAGAAATTACCCAGATAATTTCCATATTTTGGAAATGCTCTTTGGAAGCGGTCTAAAAATGCCCAGCTGCTGCTCTCGCCTCGCGGTATGAATTGGTCCATTCCGAGAAGGGCTCTCGGTCTACTCCACATAACGGCGGCAAAACAGCCCACGGTGAAGAGGGCGAAGCCGATCATCCGAAAGTTGTGGTTGCACATTAGGGCACCCAGACGACGGGAGAACGATGGTCTCATGTCCGTTAACTTTTCGTGCAACCTGGCGCAGGTACGCGCATCGTAGTCGAATATTTGCTTTTCTGAACGTACACAACCAAATTTTGATGATTGGCAAATTTTTATCAAAAAATGGAAATATAAGGAAGAAAACGCTGATTGTGAGGGCAATGTAGACTACCTCACAGGTAGCACAAAAATAGGTGAACATTTTATAATTTAAAGAAAGGATAATTTAAAGGAGTGAATTAAAATTTTTAAATCAAAATAATAAAAATTCCATAAATTATTAAAATTTTCATGGATACAAACTAACTTCTAACTTGTAAGATTTCCAGTGCGATTTTTATAATGTGGAATGTGGACCAGATGCTAATATTTTTCGATTTTACCAATGTAGTTGCGGTCGCCTCTCCGACAGAATTGGAACCATTTGAGCCCGGATGCTACTCGTTGGGTGTAATGAAGCCAGCAAACGGTAAGAAACAACAAAGCAAAGAGCAAAAGAGCGACAAATCCAGCAGCAAGTGCCAAGAGGGATTGTACAAGAAGCGGATTTTCAATGTATAGCGCAGAGAGGACTGTGTTTTTAAAATGAAATTTTATTTTTTTAAATTACTAACCACAAAGGACGGCGAGCTGAATAAGCGAAAGAACCATACAAGGTCCGTCCCAAATGAAGATGAAAACCTGTAATGTGCTTTTTAAAAAGCAAAATGACAATAATTACTACAAGAAATTCAAGATTAACTACAATAAAATGTTTTTTTTCGATTAATGTTTTAAACCTAACTTTTTGCTAAAGATCACTTTACACTATTCTCAAAACTTTTTGCCTTGATTAATTTTCATCAAAACTAGTTTTGAAAACAAATTAAAACTGCAACCATCTTCTCTGTTGGATGCATTGCAATTCCAGAATAGCGATCCAAACACGCGTTGATAGTGGAGAAAGCAAGCACACCAATAGCGATGAGGAAATACGGAACTTGGAACATCAATGGATTCAGAAGTCCTTAAATGAAATTTATTAGACCAGCAGACCTGAACACCTGAATCAGGAAAAAAAATCGAGGAGAGCGATTCCCTATTAGGGTGTATTTTTGGGGTTTGAGCCAAAAATATATTAGGCCATTTTGTACTAAAAAGTTGTAAAAATGATAAATTTTGTGACAATATCTTAAATGCCTTTCTCTGTGTGTGCGTACGGGTACTTCTGCATTAACGGGGGAGGGGGGGGGGCAAAAATTTATTTTTTTATTGCTCAAAACGTTTTTTTGGTTTAAAAACGCGTTGCCCCCTGTCCCTGTTATTACTTTGCCTCCCCCCCCTCGTTACTAGGTCGTTTCATAAAAAAATGAGCGTTGTCATAATTTTTTAAAGTAAATCAAAGCAAATTCGAATATAAACAGTAACAAATAAAAATCTCATTAAACAAAGTTATTGCCCTGGTCTTCTCTCCCTTTCTCCAAAAGGACGGTAGCTTGTAGATCGGGCCATGAAAAAAACGCTCATTTTTTATGCAACGACCTAGTAGTACAGTACGCTGTTATTTTTGCTCGAAGAGCTTGCCTGTTCCTGTGATATGCACAATGTAGAATGAAAGGACCCCAAGCGAAAGCACCAGCGCAATTTGGAGTCCCAGCAAAGGACGACTCTATAAAAAACAAATGAAAAATTACAAAAACAATGTTTGGAAACAATACTTCATATGAATTTCGATTTGATCCCACAAACATCAACATAATCGCGAGGAGAGCCATTGATATCAACATTTTTAAATGAACGTTCCTTAATGCCTGTCCAACCTCCTCAGACCACCGTTTTGCTGACCAAAATTGCACATCCAAACCATCGTCTTCATTAGGTGCTGCGCTGGACAGAGTCCAATTTGTGACCTTACAAAAGTTCAAAATTATGTAAATTATGTGTTTGCTGCCAAATCACAATTCGCCGCAGTCTTCTCTCGAAGGAAATAAGAATTGGCAGTTTCAACTGTTGCTTCAACTTGATCCGCATCAGAAGTGAACGTGCTCGCCGAAGGGTTTTCCCATCAGTTGAATCCAAAACAACATCTGATGAATATAAATGTTGTATGTTTTGCTATTTTACTTGAACCTACCTCCAATTGTACCAGCCACAAATATTTTTCTTGCTATTGTTTTATTATCAGCAGCTGAACCGGCCTCGGCATGTGCTAATGAGAATGCTTCAGGATATGTCCACTCCAAATCATTTGCGGACAAATGTCGGACAATTGGATCCAACCTGCATTGACGACACATGTCGTACCACTAATAAAAGTAGCACATAAGGAAAAAAGATTATTGATAGCTAAAAAATATACATACCTTGTAGATCTGTTTTTGGTGAGTGATTGTAATCTGTTGAATCCGTTCAAACAACTCAGCAAATGCTAAGGCTGTTTCATTTGAAGGGGGTAGAACGGTATCAAGTGAGTTTCTGTAAAAATTTAAAGCAGGAATCATATTTTTATGATCTTTAAAATAGGTCAAAATAGAGCATCAAAAGAAAAAGACACTAATTTTAATCAAATTTCCCTCCCCCTTTTAAGTAGGGTCTTTGGTATTGTGACATGTCATCCAAATCATTTTCTCATATTTCACAAGACAAAATAGTCGCATCAACCTATGTAAATAATCTCGCATTAATCACCTTGTGGATAAAATGATGGTGAATTCGTTTGGAGATATCTTTTGTGGAGCATCAAAGGCAGGATTATCCTCGGGGAAGTGCACTAGATGATGTTCGTCTTTGTGAGCAAAATGCCCAAAAATGCAACCACCGTCGTTTAGATTTTGCACAAATTGAAGCGAATCGAATGGCAGTAGAAATGAAATTGGTTTTGGATGAGAAAAGATGAAGAATAAAGGGAAAGTAAGCGCCAACAACAGGAATGGGATCACCTGGCGAAAAGTACTAAGGTTGAAGATTCAAAGTATAAAAGTATTAGAGATGGTTAAAGTTTAGGTTAAAGGTTTTATAAATAGTTTACCCTGAATAAATTCGGCATCAATGCACTAGTCTTGACCAAATGGAACAATAATCGTTTGGTAGCCACTTCAATACAGTGATGCAGTTGCATTTGGTACATGAGCAGTAAAGGTTGTTCTGCAAGTATATTAGAAATCTCATGGTGGTAACGAATTTTGATAATTAAAGTCTGACAACTCATATCATATGTCTATCGAAATCCAATTACATTTTGAAGTGTACAAAACCGATATCATTTGATATCAAAACATTTTTGCGGAAAAATGCAAACCTACTTTTGACGGTGGTCTCCTGTTGTCCAACTTCAAACAACCATTGTTGTTGTTGCTGCTGCCCGTTGATGGACATCATTCTACTGTCGGAAGTGGTGCAGATTTGATGGTAAAATGGTCGATGCCCTTTCAGTGGTTGTTGTTGGTGCCGTGCTCCACCAACTACCCGCTCAACGTCCATTGTTATCAAACTTCGTCTATCGTTTGACTTGTGAAAATCGTTGCTGTTGTCGTTGGGCACATTCCCAGCCAATGGCTGAGAAAGACTCTAAAAGTATTAGTAGTGTTTTCAAATAACAATAATAACCAAAGGCATTTAGGTTTTTAAAACCAATGATACCTTCGCGCAAAAATCAAAAATGAATTTTTGGTTCAAAATTAAAAAAAAACATGAAAATGGATTTTTCGAAACCGAATATAAAAATCAGACTACTAATAAGCACTTGACCTTACCCGAACATGATGTCGTCGCTCTGGTCTCGGTGTTAGTGACGGAGGTGGTGGGGTCGCAATCATTCAACCATCAAAAACACACTCTTACTTGATCTGAAATTGATTCATTTGTTTCCTTTTTCTATTTGTACATTTGTAGTGTGATGAGAATGGATTAAGGGTGATCAACTGTGTGAAACTATCCCTTCCTTCCACTCCTGAACCGGCGATTGTTTGTTCATCCTTGCCCCTCCGGCGGAATTTCCCCCCGTTCGAGCGAGCGGAAAGGAGAATAGGAGAAAGAAGGGACAGAACCAGACTGACCTAAGCCGCCATTTCTTCCCGTCGCTCTTCCCCTTTTCCAACACAATTCTCTCCCGCCAAACCGCAAATGGTCAAAACAAATGATGACCTGATTAATTGCCTTTCACTCAGCATTTTGTTCAACAAATGGAAAGATGCCACAGCGTCCGCCCCAACATATACAATCGCCCGTCAGAACCGCCCATTCGCTTCAAAGTTGGGACAGTAGGTTATGACTGAAGAAATATTTGGATGAAGAGTTTGGAGGCTGGCTTTTGGTTTAGGTCTATTTGTACATTTGTAGTGTGATGAGAATGGATTAAGGGTGATCAACTGTGCTATCTACTATAAAACTATAATAACTACTATAACTAGGGCTGCGATAGTTTGGTAGGCAAATGCTTATTTTTTCTAGAGACTCGCTCGCCATGGCCCACATATAATGCACGAAAAACGTGTTTTTCGCTTCATTGGAAGCTAATAGCATGCCTATTAGCTAATAGCATGCATATTTGTTGCCTATTTTCAACTTTTTCTGCCTATTTGCATATTTTGGTTTTTGGTCTTATTTTTGCCTATTTTGGCATTTTTTGCCAATTTTTGTGAAAAATTAAAGATTTTTTACGAAAATTTGGATTTTTCGATAAAAAGTTTTAAAATTTGGGCAAAATTTTTTTAAAATTTTCAAAAATTTTGATCAGTAATCGAATCGGAAAATAATATTTTCGCTTTTTTGGGCATATTTTGGAATTTTTTTGAAAAATTGGATTTTAAAAAGAGAATTCAAATTTGATTTTTTTTTGATTTTTTAAAAATTTTGATTTTTTATGCTTTGCAAAGCATATATAAAACGCAATTTTAGAAACGAAAAAGCGATTTTAGGCTAAAAATGCAGTTTTTAAGGCATTTGGGCATTTATTTTAGCTTATTTTGGCATTTTTAAGGCATATCTTCGTGCCTATTTTCGGGTTTTTGGGCATATTTAGGCGCCTATTGTGCCATTTTTATTTGCCTAACTCTCATTAAGGATTTTTTTCAAAAAGGCGAATTAGTTGAGTGACTATTGATCCCTAAAACACAACGCCAATTCAAAAAAATAACAAGGGAGAATAAAGGGAAAAACGGGTCGGGAAAAGTTCCAAGGTTCTAAATTTTAATTGCTATTGCCAATCGACAAAAAAATAACCTAAAATATTGGAAACACTTTAAATTTCATAAATATATCAAAAAATGACATTAAGTCACTGCAATTTTATTTAGCCCACAAAAACAGACAAAAACAACAAATTTACACTTTATTGATCATTTCTGATTTTTCAAATATGTTCGAATATATTTTAAAATAGGTTTAA
>JAQIYK010000851.1:0-11784 GCA_034700465.1 Rotylenchus robustus | reverse complement strand
GTTGGTGGGGGAATTTCAAGTCCTTCATTGGATTCGGTCTGATCAAACTCAACTACCTCCCCCATTAAAATACCTATTTTTCCCCCGGCTAGTGGATCTAATTTCTCTCTGTTAAAAACATTATTTCTATAAAATGTATGTTGTTTTTCTGCTAAATTTCTGTTTGAAATAAAAATAAATAAAAATCTATTTTTAGAATTGTTTCATTCCTCCATCAAATTAGCCTAAATTATTCAATATTTGATTATTTGACAGGAAATCTTTTTGTTTCTAACAAAAATTTTAAAGCAAAAAATGAACTTTTTTAAGTTTTTTAATAGTTTTATACTTTTACTTTTTTACTATTTAAAAAAATAATTTCAAAAAAAAATTATATATTTTTGATAATTTTTTATATATATTTTAAAAATATATAATTATTAATTATTTTGTTTGTTGGTAGATCGCATAACCGGGGGAAGTGGCTTAAAAACTTTTGTCGGTAAATTTTACAACTTTTTTGGGGGGTTAAATTTGTCCTTGAAAAACCACAACAGCGTCAATTGATTTTGTTGCGTTCACAGCAGACAATTAGTAATTTGTGTTAACAATTTACTGCAATGAATTTGGAGCGGCGGAGAAAGGCAACGTCCAAAAAGGTTGGAAAAGGAAAAGAAAGGTGGTTGTTGTAATCAGTAAATAGTAGTACTATAGTACTGTTAGGCGCACTCAACACAATAATACCTACCTAAACATATTATTTTCAATATTTACGGTTATATTATTATTATTTTAGGTCACATTGTATAAAATTTAATTTAATTTTTTTGTTCAAAAATTGAATTTTTTAAGTGCCCAAAAATTGAAAATTGATTCTGAAATCTAATCCGAGGTATAAGAATTAGACACAAAATGGTTAAATCGCCCACGCACCCTACTGGGGGCTTGGATCATTGAGTTTGATTATAATTTTTAATTTTTAGCCATTTTTATTTGTAAATAACAAATAAAAAGGGCAACAAATTTCGGAATAAATTAAATAAATTACTTATTTTATTTAATCCGAAATTTGTTTTTCTAGAAAATCGGAACTCAATTCATGATTTGGAACTTTCAAATTTGAGGTGATCTGATGAATCGGAAAAGTTTATTTAATGCACTTTTAATCAAAAGGACCCTTTATTTTTAAGTTATCTATTAATTTTTCCAAAATTAAAAAACTTTTAAACTAACCTCAGCTTCCACTAGGAGGTTATAGGCGAAAATCTTATGAAAATTAATTGTTGTTTTGTTGTTTTCATAGACACAGATCTTAAAAAATACTATTTATAATAAATTTTATTAAATCAATTAATTTAGAAATATTTATTTTAATTTTATTTGTATTTTTTATATAATTTTTTAAATTCGATTTATAATTGATTTTGTACAATTACAGTATTATGGTGCATAGAAATTTAGCAAAAAAGCTAAATTTAGAAAATTTGCAAAATTAAAAATCACTTAATCACTTATTGGTTAAACTTAAAAACTGAGGCTATTGGCGTGGTTCAAGGACAAATAGGCGATGGTGTAAAATTGTGGTTGTCTTCTAGACAATTTTTTCTCATTTTTGGAAAACTTTTTTTACGAAAGGTGAGAATTTTTTATCATTTTTGGAAAACTTTTTTATGAAAGGCGATCTCTGAATAAACATTTATTTGTTTTATTAATATTATTGCTTATATAAATTTAACAAAAATTGAACTAGTCACATGCCAATTTTTCCGCTCAATATTTTTCAAATTTTTTTAATTTGTTTTTTCGCCCAAAATCGTTTAAAAATTATGTCTTGGAGGAAAAAAGAAAATTTTGGGTGGAAAAATGTTATGCCGAACTACCTAGTCAAATATTTAAGAAACCTTAGAATTAGGCAATGGGAAGATGCAAATTTAAAAAATTTAGCTCATTCGAACCTCAAAAATGAAAAATTGGGAATTTATCTAAAAATATTTCTGAATTAAGTCAATTTTTTAATTTAAAATTTTTATTTAATAATTTTGCTTTATTTGAATTTTTATATATTTTTTAAAGTGTGGAATGTTGGATTTGGATATTAATATTATTATATTATATCGAATATGCATATTTTCTATTGCATATCCGTGTCTATAAACCGAGTTTTAACTGTTAAATATGAAAAGCGCTTCGTTTTCAGTTTTGTCTAATTTTACCAAAATAAATGCAATTTATTCCTACATTTTTTATCAGCATCATATCGCTTCTATGTGTTGCAAAAAGCGATTATCCATCGGAAACAGTGAAAAGCTACAGAACATTTGCAGAGTGGATTATGTTCATGTACATTTTGCCAGTAAGTTAAAATTTTTATATTCTTTTAATTTTACTCATTTTCAAATTTATAAAATTTTTGGTTAAACCTCTTATTTTTTTCAAACTGATCATATAAGTAAAATGTTCTTTTATTAAAATTTAAATATTCAATAAATATTTTTATTTTTTATTTGACATTTCTGCACACTGCACATACCGTATTTCCTCTAATTATCGCCCCCTCCTAATTTCCGCCCTCTCTAATTTCCCCCCCCCCTAATAAGAGGGGATTGAAAAATTATCGCCCTCCCTCCAATTTCCTCCCCTCTCCAATTACCGCCCCCCCCTAAAAGCCTGATTTTTTGTAAGTTTGTAATTTTTTTTACAAAAATCAAAATTTTTGGTAAAAAATATATTTTTTGACAATTAAAATGAAAAATTACAAAGTTGGATAAAATTTCAGTGTTTTGATGAATTTTTTAAAAAAAAAATTTAAAGAAAATTTTATTTTATTTTTAAAATCACACATTTTTTGGACTAAAAATGCCAAGTTTTTCCATTTTTTCTTTCCCCTTTCCCAAAATTTTTTCATTGAAAAATTTCCTCCTCCTTTTAATTTCCGCCCCCTCCAATTTCCGCCCCCCCCCGCCCCCTTTCCGCCCGGGGCGATAATTCGAGGAAATACGGTATCATATTTCCTGTAAATACAGTGGGGGGGGGGCTAGAATTTTAAAAATTTCGAAAAAATAAAGAAATTGGCAATTTTGGTCAAAAAATGTGCGATTAAAAAAATACAAATTTTCACTCAAAATATACCTTTTTCGCTTGAAAAAAAACATGAAAAAAATATTTTTTGGGAAAATACACAGATAAGAATAAGAATCGATTTTTCGGAACAAACCAATACACCAAAAAATGTACTTCAAACTTCAAAGGAGCACATTTAAAATTTGAAGGAAGATGGGCAAAATTTTTCAATGCCCTGGAGGGGGGAGGGTAGATTTACTGAAAATACGGTAAGTAAATCAGCAGATTTGAACTGGTCAAAAGTGCGCATTCAAAATGGTGATGTCAATGTCGGTGCTTGCCCTGCCAATTGTACTGTATCAAATGGCCTGTAACTTCCCATAAAATGGAATCTAATCCAATTGTATGCAATTTAAGCTTGTGCACCGCCTACAAAAAATTCCGAAAATTTGATCGGAAACCCAACGAACACTCTGCCGGTGGACCGACAAACGGTGGTGGAGCCGGCACTGTGTGTTAACAACTGCGGATTTTACGGCATATCGGACCAAGAAGGCTATTGCTCACAGTGCCATAAGTATTGAGAATAAAGAAAAAATTATTATTTTTGGTTTCCCCATTTTAATCGATTTCGCAAAAATTCGAGAAATTTCACACTACTCAAAAAGACGGTATTCAAGTAAATTTTCGAAAAACTTTTTTTTCGAATTGACAATAAAACGTTAATTTTGCCTTAGAAAACGGCAATTGACAATCGAATGTACATTGCTGTATCGAACCTTGGGTATTCTTTAATCAGTGGAGTAGCCAGGGGGAACCGAAATGCCAAAAATTAAAATTTTTAATAGGGTCCCCCTCTTGTTTTCAAAAATCGATAAAAAAAAATTTGCGGCGCCTGTCGACGCCGCAAATCTATAATTTTTTCGCTAGGATTTACCTTTTAGTTCTCAAAATTAGCGAAAAATTTTCACGCGGAGCCTATCGGCGCCGCAAAACAATGAAAATTGAACTCTCAAACCAAAAATACACCTCTAAAATCGATTTTTTGCTGCAACCCATTGTCTTTAATTAGAACATATTGTTGCACAACAATAATTCAAACAATCACAACAATTTTAATTCTTACACAGTTGGAAGTTTTAAAAATATGCTATATAAAATAGAGATTGGTATTAATTATATGTGCAAAATTGAACTGGAATTCCGTGCAATACATTTTTAATTCGTTTGGATTTGCATAATATGTATTTAATATTATTAATTAATAAATCCTAGGGAATATATGAAGCGTAAATCCGATCAGCAAGGGAATGAAACCAACGAGAGAAGAACGGAAGTTGGCCAAGCGAATGGTATTGGGGCGGACGAAGGCGGAGGCAGAAAAAAGAACAAAATAATAAGGCGAAAGGAGGAGAAGGAGGAGGAGGGGGAGGAGGAGAAGGAGTTGGCATTGGCATCATCCAGCAGAATGGAACCAGGCAAACTTGACCAACAGCAGGGTTTATCGTTAAATCAAACAAAATTTTGGCCTTTATCCAAAAAACTAAAAGAAAATTTTAACAAAATTATTATTTTTTGCAATAATAAAAAATAAAACATTTAAAAATTTTAACCTTTGTTTACAAGAAATGAACGTGCACAGCGACCAATATCCTCATTCATATTTGAATTTTGAATTTTCAAATCTCATAAATTAACAAATGAGAAATGGCCATAATATTTGCCTTTATCCCCCGAAATAAACAAATACTTTATATTTTCAAGATGCTCCTCATCACCAGCAGCAGCAGTCCCCACCGAAGAACCGTTGCGTGAATTGCAACAAAAAGGTCGGACTTATTGGCTTCAAATGTCGTTGTGGGGACACCTTTTGTGGCACGCATCGCTATGCCGAGGCACATGGCTGCCGATACGATTATAAAAAGGAAGGACGGGAGAAATTGCAGGAACAGAACCCGGTGGTGAAGTCGGACAAAGTGACCCGTTTTTGAATTCTGTCGCTACAATAGTTCTATTGGAATTTGGCAATTTTCAGGAGTGAATTTTTACAGATCCCCCTATGGCCCCAATTCCCCCTCCACACATGTAAATTATATGTAAAAATTGTTTATTGTATCAAAAAACTGCTAAAATCATTAACAAACCAATTAAAGTTGATTGAAATTTCATTTTTTGCTTTTGATATTCCTTATTCTCCATTATTTTTTTTAAATATTAACGACAAACACTTTTTCAGTTTTCTTCATTTTTTGTACGGATTTGTGTTAATTTTTTTCTGAGTTAACCCGCTTTTTTCTCATCGTTGTTTTGCAGTCAGGGTGGCGGAACCGTTCCTCCGGGCCGTTCGGGGGGGGGGGTGGTAGGTTGTGGGGTGGCGGAGGTGTTCATCCGTCGCCGCGTTTCATTTCGTCTGTTTGGAATTGGATGGATTTACACAAATGGCCTCTTGCCAACGAGGCCAATGGACAATGTTTGTGCCTCGGGGCCTTTCGTCGCTTTTATTTATGAATGCCCCCTTTTTCCCCTTTTTATAAGGGTGGGGCGGCCCGGCAGAGACAGTCGGCTGGAACGCGGCGGACCCCCCCCCCCCTTCCCCCCCTTCACCCCCACACGGCCATTGACTCTATCAAAAAGTGGGTAAGACCCAAAACATTCTCAAAAACTCTGGGCGCACCCCCACCCAAAAATGATATTTTCCCCAGCCCCCTCCTACGAGTGGGTCGTCTTCCGTAATAAAAACGATTAAAAGAAATGAATGGAGACTAAAGAAAAAGATAGCCTCGAGGCCCGAACGGGTGGGACGGTGTTTAGGGAGGGCCGAAGGATGGGTGGCGAGATTAAAAAGTGACAGAAAAGTGAACAAAAAATGGGAGAAAAAAGCGATTTGGATGAGAAAACAAAAATGCAATTTAAACGGAATCGTTCCAAGCGTAAACATATTTTGTTCGCAACATTGCTATCGGTAAACTTTTCCCTGGCCCAATTTTGTAGCCAATCACAAAAATTTCTATCAAATTTTGGATTTGCTATGATTCAAAAAGGCAGTTTTAAATTACCCAAACATTTATGTAAGTAATAAAAAATATAGGTAGGCAAAATCTTACAAAATTTAAAAAATATTTAAATGGAATATTTAATTTTCAATTTTTGGGAAGCTTATTTGTTGTTATTTTGTTTTTTACCCAAAAAATACTCAATTATTGTTTTTAATTATTTTTGAGTTTAATAAATGTAATTAATGCATTCATTGGATTTTCTCATTGCAACTAATAAATTGTCAAAATTACTCTATTACCTGATCCCCTGCAAATTCCTTTTTGTTTTGTTATTTTTGAAATTTAACGATTATAAAAAACTAAATTTTAAAAACATTTAAAAGCTGCCTAAAGTGATGTCGGACTGCCAATCGCGCATCAGGGCCTACCGCTTCGCGTGCTACACAGCACTGGTGTTCGCAATCATTTCGCTGCTTTCGCTGGCCTTAACACTGCCAATGCTGAAGAGCTATGTTGCCGTGCTGAAGATGGACTTGTACAAGGAGATTGAGAGTTGCCGAGTAATGAACAACCAACCATATGAATTGATTGTTTAATTTATTTATTTATATTTTATTTTACACCAATTTTAAAGGGTTCCGCCAAAGAGCTTAAGCTGGAGGTGGGCCAGATCAAGGGAATGATATCAGTGCCTGCCTATGGAAATCGTACCCGCACTGCTCGGCAAGCCTATGGATGTAAGACAAAAATTGTAAAATAATAATAAATAAAATGGACATATAAAGCCTGCTCTGACTGCTGTTCCGGCGGAGGTCCCGGTTCGGCAGGACCACCTGGACAACCAGGCCGAGACGGCCATCCCGGATCGCCAGGTGCTCCAGGCCAACCCGGCAATTCATACCACGCCCCTTGCGAACAGGCACAGCCGGTATACAATCTAACAATATACATTATACAATAATACACAACTTTTTATTTTATACTAACAATTTCAAAATGCTAACAATGTTTCATAAACCATCGAAACTCGATCAGACCAACTGTTTCTAATCTTTTCTTTCCATTTAAGATACCGTGTACTGCTTGCCCTGGTGGTGCACCCGGTCAGCCCGGTCAGCCAGGAACGCCCGGAGAGCCTGGCCAGCCTGGCGCACCAGGCCAAGGCGGACATGGACAACCAGGTGATCCGGGACCGGCTGGCAGTCCTGGAGCACCCGGACCTGCTGGACCTCCTGGACCGCCCGGTCCTAACGGCTATTCTCCTTCTGGAGGCGCCGGAGCATCTGGCTACAAACCAGGACCATCTGGTACTTATTAATTAATTTCAATTATATATATTTTTAATTCAGGCGACGTTGGAGAACCCGGACCTCCAGGCCAGCCTGGACTCTCTGGATCACCCGGAAGCCCAGGCGAAAGCGGACCAAAAGGTCCGCCAGGACCCTCAGGTGAACCCGGCTCTCCTGGTGGACCAGGTCTTCCCGGAAGTCCAGGAGCTCCAGGTCAGGCTCAGGGCGTACTTTGCCCCAAGTACTGTGGTCCTGAAGGAACTTTCTACGAGGATGGAAATGCGTTCGTGTTGGTGCAGGGCAAGGCGATTAAGTTGCGCATGTGAACGAAGAAAGATCAAAGAACAAGTCAGCGATAAAAGATCAACAATGTTTGCTTTAGAACATTTGTGTTGGAAAAGCTCAGTGGTCCGAGTAGCTCACTTTTGCTAATTTTCTACAAAAATTCTGTTCATTCAGCAGGAAATAAAAAATTGGCAAAAAAAACAACAACAAAAGCAATAATAATTTATGATATTTCTTGAATGGATATAAACAGAGGTGGAAACGGGCCGGATTTTTGCCAGCCCAGCCCGGCCTTTTCCAAATAGGGGCCGGAAATTTTCGGCCCGGCCCCTTTTAATTGTTTTTAATTTTTTTTAACCTATATGTTTATTTTTGTTGCAAAAAATAGAAATATTCTTATATATTTTTTTATTTTTTTATATTTTCCTCTCCTTGCTTTGGCACGGGCCGGCCAGCCGGCCCCATCCAGCCCGGCCCCATTCCCAAATATAATTTCCGGCTCGGCTCCTAAGAGGCCGGCCTGGCCCTGGGCCGGCCCGGGCCGGGCCAGCCCCTTTTCACCTCTGGTTATAACTAAATGTATTGCTTTTATAGCCATTGATTCGAACCATTGGGTTAAGAGAACAAAGGTTGCTTGAGGCCATTCTCTCTCCCCTTCCATACATTGTCACAACGCCTATCTATTCGTCGAATGTGTCCAAATATTTATAAAAATTAAAAAAGAAATGAATTTTGAATGAATTTTGGAATGAATGAATTTTTGAATTTTGGCTTCAAAACTAAGCGGACACAATGGGTGGAAAGTGTATTTGAGAGTGATGATCAAACTCAACTACCAATGTATATGCAAACATCCTGTTTTTTGTAAAACGAAAATGGGTTCATCTTGATTTCGACACGGCACATTCTTTATGTTTACAAGCACTATTTCATAATTTCATATTGAATATTTCAATTTATGGGAATGCGTTGCCAAAATACATTTTTAGCTTATGCACCCCTGCCATTGTGTACTCTCCCCCGAAAACCCGCGTGTGCAAAATTTAGCCAATTTGGTCCATTCTATTCTTAACATGCACAGAGCACAGTCCATCAATTTCAAACTGTACCTGCTAAAACCGGCGCAAAAATAATACAAAAATATAAAAAAATAAAAATCCATTAAGATATTTTTGAAGCGATTGTTTCCTTGTGTTATTTTTATTTTCTTTGTTTGCTTTTGCTTCATTTTTGTCACTGTTAGTTTCTAAATACATTTAAAATCATACGCGTCGAAAAATTTCTATTTGAAGATTATTTTGTCGTGGGCAATCAACGGGTTTTATAATTCAAACATTTATAAGAAATTTTTCAAAAATAGTCATTTTTTGAACTCCCCTCCCTTGATTACCTTATATATAATCGACTATTTTTGCACTCCGCGATTTTTATCATTTCCGCTATAACCCAAACTTAAACCTCCTGAAAAACCAGTTTCTAAAGCCCAAGAAAAAACTAATGGCGGATTGAATTTAGTACGCTAGATGGAAACAAAAAATTAAAGAAAATAAATTTGCCCCCCCCCCCTGCAGCACACCGGAAAAAAATGAAAAATTGTAGAATTTAAAAAATTCGTACCTCAGATTCTAATGTTCCGATTTTCAATTTTTTCAATTTTTTTGGTGAATTTTGGCTTCAAAACTAAGCAGACAAATGGGTGGAAAGTGTATTTGAGAGTGATGATAAAAAAAAACTACATCAGCCGCTAGTAGGGACGATAAGTTTTTACTCCGAAAAATTTATCGCCTAATTTTGCTCTGCATTTAGTTTTCTGCTAATTTTAAATCCAAATTTGCACAATTTTACGCAAAGAAAATAAAAAGATTCATTAACATCGTTTACTTTTTTGTTCACATTTAGCAACAAATTTTAAAACAAATATAAAAAACTGTTTTTTTGACTTGTATATATTTAAATTATAATGCAAACTACCCCAGCCCCCACGATGGGGCTGGGGGGTAATTCAGTATTCAATACAAATTACAAATCCAAATTTATAAAAATCGATCAAATTTTTTTTAAACCCTTCCATTAACTGCTTTGTAATTCTGGCATTTTCTTTAGCATATTGTACATTGTACACGTCTCACTTACATATATATTTCATTTTTTATTCATTCTAAAGAATCTATTAAATCGATAATCTATTCTTATGCTAATATGAGTTATATACGTATATACATTCTAAATTCTAATACAAAATCTCCAAAGGCATACACAAGTATATTCATCCATAGGCTGAATGAATTATAAAATTACCTTCCATCCAACACATTGTCATAATCATAATTATTTTATTTTTTTAAATTGTCCTAATTTTAATTTTTACTTTATTAACCCGAACAATGATCCCGACAACTTCCTTAATGATAATATTTTTGTGCTCCTTCCAAAGTGTCCATTTGACTTCGCGCATTGATCAACTTCGCCCTACAAAGTCGGATCCAGCCTATCCCCATCAACAACATCGTCAGAATTTGCTGCTTCAATTGAAAGGTATCCAATAAAATGCAACGCAATAATATTTACACAACAATTTTGCAACATTAAGAAAGACTCGAAAATGAAAATTGGACCAAAAATCCAAAGTAAATTTTTAAATTCATTAATAATAAAACAGACATTTCTTAACATTTGAGCCAAATGATTGATCTACTGACTTCATTAATAGCAAATCAGTGTGTACGCCGCGATGACAACAAAAACATAAACAAGATCGAGGTTTAAAAGATAGCCTAGGAGGGCGCAATTTTCCAAAAATTTAAACAAATTCAAATAAAATCCGATTTATAAAAGGCCTGCTTATGTACCATAAAAGGAACTTTTAATTATTATTTTTTACATTTACCCAATAAATAAATGAACCGCAAACTCTCTTCAGAATTACGATGTGAAACAGACAAAACAATTGACGGAGGAAGGGGTCGAATGGGCAAACAATGCCCAAAATGTATCTCAAAATTCCGAAACATTTCATAATTTTGTGCTGATCACTGAAATTCTGCGTATCGTCGAGCGGAAGATGAAGCCGGGACCAGCAAAACATGCGTTGCAAGATATTTTGGTATTTTTGTATATTTTGTAAATTTAAAAAAAAACAAATAGTTATTAGTTGTTACTCTTAATTAATACAATATTTGATAAAAAGGTATTTATAACCCCATTAACATTAACAAGACCAATTCCTAGGATTTATTATTTAAAAAAAACAGTTGTACTTCCCATCTAGTATAATCTATAGAAAAATATTTAAAAAATTGTATAAAAAAGATAATTCCGCCTTTTTAATTTTTTGTCGAAAATTCTAAAGATTCATGACGTGGTGTCACCCAGCGATTTGTGGAATTTGGTCATGCATTTGTGGAAAGTTGCGTTTTCATCAGATTTACACATTGTCAATGTTGATGTACTAATTGGGAATGGTCATCAGCAGGAAATGAACACAAATACAGTACAAATCCAAGATATTGAAGCTGAACAACAATCCAATTGGAGTCCTTTGCACCACATCTTCAATGGACATGTCGAACTTCACAAACACATTGATCCGGTAGTTTTTTATTATGCGTTGGTACTATATGGATCAATGGATCAATTGTGATTTGTGACTCACTTGACTATAATTATATAAAAATTATAATAAGGTAGTTCATCATTATTATCGTGTGCCGACATTGGCGGCACAATGACCATAACTTAGTTGGTTCAGTTTAAAGTTGGAGACGTTTTTTGATGAGAGCAAAAAATTAGCTACAAAATGATATAAGATTGACCTCATTAGGCCCATCATGAAGGCAGTTATGGCCAATATGTCTAAAATTGCTGTTTTGACTAAAATGTTAATTTTTTGGCCATAACTTCGTTCATAATGGGCCAAATGAAGTCAATCTTATATCAATTACAAAGAAAGGTATCCTGCCTCAAGTTGGCGGATCGTGACCAAATTTGGTGTGCAGGTTAGCCCTGATTTATGATGAATTTTAAACTCGTCGTCGAAATGGCATTTTGCATGTTTTTTTGAGGGTTTTTGGTCAATTTTAAGCCAAAAACCGAATTTTCCGAAAATTTTAAAAATGTTCAAAAGTGGTTTTAAACCACTTTTTTGTGGTTTTAAACCACTTTTACGCACATTTTAG
>JAQIYK010000850.1:0-11788 GCA_034700465.1 Rotylenchus robustus | reverse complement strand
TTTTGGGTGCCTACCAGGGTTGTAACGGGACAAGAAAAATTTCGGGATCGTGACGGGACAGCCAAAAATTTTCGAATCGGGATTCGGGACAATTGTCTCGGGCCGGCCCAAAATTTCCGGCCCGACCCGGCCGAAGGTATTCGTCGAAGGTATGTAAAACGCCGCCAAATCACCTTCACAAGAGGTCTAAAAATATAAGGGAAGGATTCAAAAAAATCAATTTTAGAGATGTATTTTTGGTATAGAAGCTTAATAATAAATCCAATAGACGCTGCAGCGAAAAATTAGCATTATTTTACAAATCGAGTTGAGAAAAATTTCAATATTGTTAAAAATTTGCATTTTTTGCCAAAATGCATGAACGAGAAAATGTCCGAAAATAACTGGTTTAACCCGATGATGATATTGTTTTGGTTTCTATTGTTTCTAATTGTAAGATCAATGCCCGCCACTGCACATCAAGGTTGCTCCGGGTAACTCGATACCCGGACTTTTTCTTAACCTGACCGAAGAATTTTCGGCCAACCCGACCCGAACTTTTTGTTGACCCGGCGCAACTCAAAGTACAAAATGCACATTGTATTTTGTACTTTGGACCCTGCGCAACATACGATTTACAATAATAAATATGCGCTATGGCAACCGACCACAAATTGTATTTTCTGTCCCAATTTGTGCGCCTTTTTAATTGGAGGGACGGAAAAAGAAGGGAAAAATTCTACTCGTTGGGCCAACATTGGCCAAAACAGCGAAAAACAATTAAAGCTAATAGATAGGTAGGGAGAAAAGGCTAAAAAGACCGAATTGGAGGACGAAAATGAAAAATGGCACCTAAGTCCCAAAAAATAATGAAATTGTAAATAATAATTGTGTGAAAATTCAAAAAAGTTTTACCTCAAAAAACAGTTTCAACTTTCTTTTAGAAACTTTATGGTGACAAAATTATAAAATTTAAATTGTCGTATAAAAATATGAAATATATATTTAGTAATTTGCATGCGTTGAATTTTCAAGCGATTAATAAATTTATTCAGGCATGCGTGAAATGAAATAATTGCGTGATTTGGAAAAGATCGAGTAACATAAACTTTAACGAGATTTTGTCGAGAATTGGAGCGATTGGGGAATGTTTCCGTTTAACTTGTCGCGAATAAGAGCTTAGTTAGCAGAGCTGTCGCACAAAAAAAGGGAGATTTTATTGGGAAATTTTGAAAAAAACTCCGATCAAGCATGAAATCCAAAAGTATCACCAAAACTATTTAAATTTCGAGAAAGTTAAGGTTTTAATTTCACGACAGCCCTGAAGCCCTTCAAAGTATGTGTCATATGTATGTGTATGGTCAAGAGATCAAGAGCACTTACTAAGCAAATTTGTCTCTGGGGTTGATACATCGATTTATAAATTACAATTATTGCATAAATCATACTGACATTTGACTTTTTGGGAAATTTAAAATTTCCTTAAGAAATCTTACAAAAAATGACTAATAGAGCATCTTCATTGGCTGATTTTTAAAAACATTGTAATTCATATATTGTAGTTATGGATTATAATTATAATATAGTCAAATGTCGTATAATATAGTCAAATATAGACCAAATATGCACTATGCGCCTCTGGATATCCCTGTATTCCATCCCGTCCACTAAATCTCTTCCCCCGCGTCCATGCGCTCCATCAACTCTCGTGCCTTGTCCAGCTTGGCATCCTCTCTTTCGATCACCTTTAGCTTGATACGAAGCTAAAATTGTGAAAGAATTTAGAGGCAATTTAAGTGGGTTAAACTGAGATTTGAGATGAACAAAATTTCCTCATAGTAAGGAGTTTTTACTTGATTTTTAATGAAAATACACTACACTCCTAAAAATATCCCTTAACCCTTAAGGATTTCCCTTCCGACATTTTTTGCTTGTGATGGGTCTGTTCTGTATTAAAATAATGGAATGAAAATCGAGAAAATGCCACGAATTTTTGAACTTCTTCCGTAACAATGAGGATGGCAAAGTTTACAAAAAATGCGACAAACCTCGAGAATCTCCTCCTCCAACGCTTCAATTTTCTTCATCAGCTGTTCTTCGTCATCATAGGCAACAAGTGCGCGAAACTGTTCATCACCGAATTCCTCAAGATTGATATCGTACGGAATGCAGAACACATTAGTATCCAGGAATTTCTGGGAAGAAAAAATATATCATGTTGGAGTCGCAGGTTTAGAAAATAGCAAAAATCGAATTTGCTTTAAAATCAGATAAACCAGAACTGTATTTAGGGAGAGGTGGGTTAAAAATCAAAAATTAAAATTTTCTTAATTTTTAAATAGACAACACTTCCTCACTCAGTTATTCGAATTAAATCGTCCTTATGTTTTAAAATTAAAATTTCAAAGCTACCTGAGCTTCGTTGAGGATCATGTCAAATTTGCCTTTCTGAAAAATCCGATTGCGCAGCTTCTCTTGCAATTTCTCGTATTTGCTTTTGTCAAAGCGTGCCCTGTCTTCCAGATTCAGCGCAACCATGATCTTCTCCATCAAAATCTCATCAACAATGGTATACCAGCTCTCAGTCAATATGTTGTAGCCTTCAAAAAGGGAAAATTTGTTTAGAAAATAAAATCTGTGCCTTTTGCAACTTTTTGAAGGGAAAGAAAAAAATAGTTTAAAATTGCTTATTGAGGATTTACAAAGACATTGATCCCGAATTTAGTGGCTTCCATGTTTCCAACAATTAGATTAGCACATATTAAAACAGAATAAAAGCAGAACTTTAAGATTCTTAATTGAAAAAAATTAAAGTAATTAAACGGATTTACACACTTGCCCTCGTAATATTTTAATCTTTTAAACTTTGACTTCTAGATCCCTATTCTCTTAACATAAGAATGGGTCAGATACCCGAAAACTGTGAACTTGAAAAATACAAAATAAGAAACTTCAAAGCACTTGGTTCCGTTTTTTCCCATTTTGGATCTGATCCCATATACCCATGTTCCTACACACTTACATTTGTTGATGAAGCCACGGCTAGTAAAGCCAAGACACGCCATTTGACGCTCCATCAGCGCATTGTTGGACACATCGGTGTTCTCGTCGTCTTTGCTGGTGCCTTGTTTCATTGCCATTCTCGATTTTTATGTTCAAGTTTAGATATATTATTTGTTTGCTGTTCAAATAAAAATTCAAACAAAATTAATACATATAAAACAATAAAATCTTTCAAAAATTCAAAATCAAATGGCTTGATAATAACCATATCAGAACGAATAAAATGAAATTGAATAAATTTTATTAACGTATTTTTCAGATATAATATAATATTCAATTTTTAAATATAAATAACGGCCAAGCTCGTAAAACCTGAAGAGAATTTGTTTGAAATTTTTAGATATATATAATATGAGCCTGATGATCAAGGATCAACCATCGACTAATTGTTATTATTATGTGCCAGCTGTTGGTTTGAACGATTCCGCGGCTGTGATCAATTTCTGCCTGAACCCGGTATTCTTGACCAATTCAAGTGGAGTTTTGTCCCGCGCGTTTTTCTTCGCAAGACTGGCTCCACATCGCACCAGAAACAAAGCGACTTCTTGCTAAAACCCAACAATAATAGCCAAAATTTGAATATCTTTTTTAAATTTACGATGTCTAATTTCATTAGCTTTAGCTAGCATATGCAGGCCCAAAAAGCAAAAACAGAAGAGAGAAGCCAAACTGGATTCCTGGCTACTTCTTTCTTCGGGTTTTGGCCCATCCTAACTTGTAAACCATCCATTCTTACTTTTAATTATTTTTAATATATTTAAAATTTTTATTTGAAAACCTGATCATCTTCACAGGCCAAATGCAGCGGAGTGTCTCCCTCCTGATTTGCCAAATCAATTTGCAGCACCTTTCGATAGCCCATCAACAGGTTCACAATGCGTTGATTTCCCTGAAAAAGGTAATAAAGGAAATTGTCCATTTTAAACGATTTCTATTTTATCAGATTCAAGTCCGCACACCACGATAAAACAACTTTTATATGAATTTCTGAAGTTAAAATTTTACAAATACTAAATACCTTGCCAGCAGCTCTATGCAATGGTGCCGCTCCTAAAAATTGATTTTTTTTAAATTATGTGGCCAAAAAACGGAACTTTAAGAACCCAGTTCATTTTGGGTATTTGTGTCAATTCAAAAATTTAAAAAATTCGATTTAAGCCAACGATTTGGAAAATAAATAACAAACCACGTTCATCTTGGGCATTCACATCAGCTCCATTATCGATTAGCAGTTGGGTGATAGCCATATGGTCCTTGGAGCAGGCATAGTGCAGCGCCGACTGACCAGTTGAATTTCTAACATTGAAAATTATGGCTTATGGAGTTATGGACTATGAAACTACGCACTATCAAACTTATTTTTTGGTTTCAGTTTTATTAAAATAATAAATTTTTAGGATAAAATTACATTTTCTTAAATGAAATAGAAAAAATTCCAGTTTCGGGTCAATTTCGTTCAAAGCCCTGAAAAAGTACACAAATTTTACCTGCGATTGATATCAATGTCGAAGTTGGACAACAAATGGCGCACAATTTCGGCATGTCCGGCAGAAGCAGCAATCAGCATCGGTGTCCAGCCCGAATCGTCCGCCAAATCAGCCAAATTTGGTCGCGCGTTAAGTACCTGTTGCACAAATTCAAGATGGCCACCACCAGCGGCGTAGTGTACTGCGTAGCGTTCGGAGGCGTCCCTGTGAAAAACATTTTTAGACAAAAAATCTACTTATTTTTTGATAATTTAACGCACAAAAACGTAAAAACCTTTTCTTGTCTGATGCCTTGGCCCCTCGAAACGTTAAAAATTAAATATTTTCAGTAGGGCCCCTCCTTGTTTTCCTAAATTCGCAAAAAAAATTCGCATCAGCGCCTTTGTACAGGCCTCCCCCCCCCAAAAAAAACCCACGTTCTCGTTACGGGCCTGTGCCATATCGATTATTTTTTGGACCCGTAGCAATATTAGCTATACCGGTTCTACTTTTAAAACTATTATTTTCGAAAAATATGATTAGTACAGATTATAGATGAAAGACAGACCTATTTCCTATTTATTAAAAAGCTATAATTGCCAACCGATAATTCAGCAGCTCCGGACGTGTTTTGATGTACTGGTCAGCTGCGCTGTATTTTTTGCTGTGGAACAAATTGACCAGCTCATTAAACATTGTTGCGTTTTGATCATTTCCAAAATTCATTTTCCTGTCAAACTGTTAATGCAATATTTATAATGCTAAACCTAAAAATATCAATATCATCATTTTTATTATCATCATTTTTTAGTTACATAATGGCGTATTTTGCAATTTTTAACGTTTTTAAAGAGCAAATGTTTGAATGAGATCATTTTATAATATGTGGCAATAACGCAATAATATAGTCAATACATACCATCAAACAATACATATCAAAAGAGGCGCTTTTGCAATAAATATTAAATAAGGTCAAATATTTCACATTTCCACATTTCACAGGAATAAGTCACTTGGGGTAATGTTCACGACGAGATAGGCGCATTCGAACTGTTGCTGCTCTTTGGTCGATGACGTCACCGTCTCCTTTTCACATGGAGAGACGGGCGGACTCGCAATCTCACGCTTCACCATTGTACTGATTTCCAGATCAGGCCCTAAAATTGTTTTAGAAATAAGACCATAATTTACCATAGATCCTTTTTGTCTACAAAAATTTGAAAATAGTGTTTCGAAGCCACTTCAACTTTTAATTCCAGTAACTTGGAATCTAATTAAAGTTCTAACCTGAACCAATTTTAATTTTTAGCCAATTTTATTTATAGTATAAAATGTTATATATATAAACTGTTTAATATTACCATTTGGCGATGGAATGTATTTGACTCCCAAATTTTTCGAGATGTGCACTGCGTCATAAATTAAGCTGCCTGCCTTGCTTGGAATTTCAAGTCGCCCAGCCAACCTGCCATAAGTGCGTTCCAAAATCCAATCCGAGAGCATATCTCTGAAAGATTTATGCTCTAATTTGTAACTTTTTTTAGAAGTTTTAAATTTTTAAACATCTGAGTTTTGTAAACTGACTTGACTTTCTCAAACCGGACATCTTCCATTCTGGCCTTGTGGACAACTTCTTTCTCAAATGCATCAGTACCCTTCATCGATGCGAAGTGGGTCAAAAGAGTCCTGGAATATACACTTTAAAACTATTCAAAATGCTGTGCCCTTTTTCTTCTGACCGAGACTTATGTTTAAGGAAAGATAAATCAACATATTTGTTTCAACATAATGTTGATTTTATAAAATTATCAACATCAAAACGCCAAACAAAAATATCAACAATTTAAACAAAACCCCCTTATTTTCTAAAGGAAATGTATGTGAGTCTATGAGTTTTATTGTGTAAAGAATAAAGTGTATGATTTTTTTTCCCTACTTATGCTCTCTTTAGCGTGCAGCGTGCGGGCAATGTTCTCTAGTTGGGCAGAGATGCAGAAAATGACATAGTATTTTGATGGAGCGTAGTGAAAAGGAACGCTGTCTGCGCTCCATCAAAACACTATCCACTATGTAATTTGTTATCGATTTTTGCGTCTCTGCCCAACGATAAAACATGCCCGCACGCTGAAGAGAACATAAGTCTCGGTCAGACGAAAAAGGGAACAGCACTATTATTGCATTATTGTACTTGGTCAGGTTTGTCTTCTCATGTTGCTGCAACCGGACGTAATTTTCAATCATGAACTTAAATATTTAAAACAATCAAAATATTGCATTAAAACAAAAAACCATTGATTGCAGCGCCAAATAAAGCGGAATAAGGCGTTCAATGCGACTCTCAACAGGCGCGGTAGAAGGTAGCAAAAATGGCTGCAAATCGATAGTGTTTGACAAGAAAAGACCAGCAAAGAAACGATGAGAAAGTTCTGCGTTGAAGCGGTCGACGCCAATCTTAATGTTTATTGATTAGTGGTTAGTATATAAAATATAAAAGGCACGCCTCAAAAAAATCAAAAGCTTTTCTGTTTTTTAGCTATTTTTCACCCCAAAAATTGCTTTTTTGGTTAAAAGACAAAAATGGTCTTTAAACATCTAAGAATTAATTTTTTTCGTTTACCTCAACCGCGAGTTGAAGGCACACCATTGGCTCTAGTCGTGGGAAAATGATTTCATTTGGGTTCCTTGTGCGCAACATTTTGGCCAATGACGATACTTTGTTTGCTTCCACAAGAACGAGAAATTCCCCAGTCTGCAGTTGTTCGTAAACCTGTAAAAAATAAATTTTGTAGAGAATAGTAAAAATTAATCCGGATGCCGGACTTGATACTATTATGTTAGATTTGCTAATTGAATCTATTCTATTTGAGAGGGGACAGGAGATAACAGATAATATTAATATTATGAAAATTTATTGGCGGAACGCGGAAAAGGGACTAATGACTAATCTCATTTTCAAATAATGTCAATTATTATTTTTTAATGAAACCTGTTGAAACACTCGGCGCAAAGTGTCAATGGATTTGGCCATTTTGAGCACATCCCAAAGGCGATCCGTAAAATCGAATGGAAACACCGGCTGGGCATCCAACTGGTCCTTGGCACTTTGGATTAGTTTGACAGCACGTTCAACCACGTCCAGTTGAAGCAGGTCTTTGTTGTTGTCGGTTTTGGCTGAAGGCCAAGGCAGCGTGCCCATTTTGAGGTGTGTGGCCAGTTGCGCCAGGTAGCGAAGCTCATTAATGCGGTCGCTGAGCAAAATCCGACTGTCCATCCAGCCTGGTCTGAATTTCTAAAAAAGCTAGCTATTAGTAGCATTTGGTCTTAATCTCGATGAAACCTCGTATGGTAATAATAGTAATAATTCAAAATTTGTTCAATAAAATACCGCTAACTATATGAACTATTAAAGTATGTGTAAATTTCTTACTACTGTAACCGATGCGTTGTCGGGTGGCATTGCTAAGTATTGTGTCTGTCCCTTTCCCAAGCTTGCGCCGCTACTTGCAAATCTCTTGTCAACATTCCATTCGGCCTCAATGTTGAACATTGCCGGAACAAAATTGCCTGTTTTCTCCACTAAAATTATGTCACTAAGCAAATCGAAACGGCACCGGCAATGCATCTTGAAAAGCGAAAATCTGTTCAAGTCTGAACTCAGCTTGTTAAGTTCATCAACAGCGGTGCAAAAATCGCCTAAAAAAGCAATTTTTAATATTTTGGTATGTTGTTTTTGTTTTGTTTAGTTTTTTATATGTACAGCGTTTTAAAACCAAATAATATGAGCAAAAATGGGTACCAGGGACGTATTTAGGGGAGAATCCGGGGGCCCGTGGTCGTCCAGCATATGCCCCGTGCCCCCCCCCCACGACCAATTCCTAAATACGTCCCTGATGGGGTATAGTTTATAAGTGATCCAAAATGATAAAAATGGATTTTCAACAGAATATTTTTTAAAAGCTTTTCATTAATGTTTTTTAAAAACAAAAGCACCGTCCTTTGACTTTGGGTCATTTAAACTGTACAAGTACCCAAAAAAATGAATTAAGTACCTAATAAAATTTGATTCTTTTTTTTAATGCTAAAACCTAAAAATATCATCATTTTTATTATCATCATTTTTTTAGTTACATAATGGCGTATTTTGCAATTTTTAACGTTTTTAAACGAACAAATTTTGCTCGTTTAAAAAAGTTTTTTCCCGAAATCATTTTTTAATTTCGGGATAGTTAACAGAGAGCTGATGAGTGCGGATGTGCGAAAGCTTAAGCCATTAACTCAAAAACCGAAAACACATTATTATTATTATTATTACGATATAAAAATACCCAAATATCGCGCTCTAAATGTCGTATATTTTTTGTATGTGCGTCCAATCCCCAGAATAAAAACATTTGAAAATTGGCTCCCTTCACAAAACAAAATGATTGTGTGCTGGGAGAGATCATCGGCGAAGTGAATTTCTTCCGAAAATCTGAATGGGAAGAGGAAAAAAGTCTATTTTCTTTATATTCTTTTATTTATACTCATTGATGAGATCATTGGCTTCCAGTTGCGGGATCAGATGCAAGTCGAGATTGCAGTGGCGATCGAAGGAGGAATTAATCTCGTAGCCGTCCTCGAATCGTGTCTTATTGTGCGCAGCCATTTTGTCCAGCTTCTCGATGGAGAGGAAAGTTACCTTGATAACGTATTGGAATAATAAACTAAATATTTTATGATAGTTTTTGCAATTTCTATAAATGTCAGTTTTTTATTCAAAATTTTTGCGTAAAGATAAAATAATAATAATAAAGATTTGCGCCTTCGATTTTGATACATGTACAATGTACATATGTATTATATTTTAATCTTTTATCTTTACCTTGAGAGGATCGCCGTCCAGTCCGCAACCCATCGGCAGGTTTTCCTTATCTTCTTCACTCAACTTTTCTGTTGATTTTTCAGACGAATTTGCTTGATACTGTTTTTGAGCTTCAAGAACTTTTACTTCGTATCCCTTAAGATCATAAATATGAGCCTTTGGATCTGGATTACAAAGAAATCGTTTTTCTAAAGTTATTTTTTTTCAAATTCGAAAAAAAAAACATCGAAATTAACAAACTCGAATGAAGTTTCGTAAGCGATAAATTTTTCAATTATTTGGTCGAAAATTATAAAAATTGGAAGGTTTTCGATCAGGGGTGTAAAACCCTTGTTAAGCTAGATAAATACCGGTTTTGACACAATCAGTAATTTCAATTTACCTCCGCTTCCGGCAAATCGATGACAATTATTTGCTCACTCAGTTCCTGTCGATAGAAATGTACGAATGGAACTGCATCCACATCAATAAGACGGACTCTGTATCGCTCATTCTAAATTTTTCAAATTTTACAATCAATACTAAATCTAACTTTTAAACTTTTATACCAAAATCGCATGTGCACCTCCGCTCAACTGTTTGCTGTTTATTTCCATCACTTATTTAAATAATACCTAATTTAATCTAAAATAGATAGATTTTTTAAATTTATTTAGCAAATATCGAAACTAGGGGATAGGGGAGGGGCTCCTCTTTCTTAGTTCTAATGCGATCCCGATCTAGTGGTGGTGTATGTGTATCACTTTTTTCTATAGCTGCATTTTTGCGAATTTGAAAAGTTTGGATTTTCTGAAGAAAAAAAAAAGTTGATTTTTTCGAAAAATCAAATTCGGAAACTTTTCCCTTTTCCGTATATGCTAGGTTTTATTGGAGCCTATAAATAATGTGCTCTGTGCACTGTGCTATTAGCCCAACGTTTTGATGACCTGACCTAGAGTGTAACTAGTAACTATGTAGTATTAAATTGTATTGTTTATTTTGTAATCCAAGGATGCACTAGGCATCATTTACAGGTTACAATATGTGTAATAATAATAATGATCAATTGTAAATGTCAATAGTCAAAATAAAAGATAAAAAAATGTTTCATATAAATAATGAAAATGGAAGGTAAAGTGTGGCTTTGAAAATGTCATAGTAAATATAAGGAGAAGGGGACGATGATGCATTGAGGTGATAATAAGATAGAGTCCATGTGAAGAAATCATGTGGGGTAAGGCAATTGAAGGCTTGAGGTGGTAGAAAGTTCCAGCATTTGATGACACGATGGAAGATGGAGTTTTTGGATTTATTATTGGTATGAGGGAGGGACTATAAGTTGGTATGGGTGATATCGGGAAATTCTAGGCGAATTAAAAGTAATAGTGTGTGTGTGTGTAAGCTTCCGAATCTGACGTCAGATTTAGTCAAATCATTGATCTTATCTATGACTTTTTTGGTGTTTTCTAAAGGGGGGGCTTAAACTACACTATTACCGAATATTCCTAAAGTTTACATCATGTTAGAAACTGACTCTGACTAGAATGTCGTGACATTTCCGTGCATAAACAAAAAATTGAAAAATATTTTGGTACAAATCTGCGCCCCCCCCCCCCCTAATGGGAAAGAACCTAAAAAAGCATTTGGGAGAACAAACAAAAATTTTTTTTGCAAAACCATAGGGGACCAAGCTAACTTTTGGTTTTTTTCAAAAAACGCCATATTTCCAAGCTTCCAACTAGTGCCAAACATTGATTGTATGTAAAAAATGTTGGTTGGTCTATTAACGAGGGGAGGGGACATTCTATTAAGGAGGGGGGGGGGGATTTCAAGCCATAACCAAATAATTTTTTATTTTTTACGAAAAGGCGTTTGGGCTTGAAGCAAGAAAAGTCAACATTCTCCCCCTCCCCCCGTCAATAGACCAGTACCAAAATGGTTTTCGCCTTTTTTCTTTTTTTTTACTTTATCCAAAAACATTTATTTTTAATTATTTTCGTTTATTAACTTGTTTGCTGTTTGTTTGCTTCTTTCTTCTTTTTTTCAATTATCAATTTTCAAGTTTTCAATTTTCAAGTTTCAACTGCATTTTGGCGAGCCAAATGTTTTCGTTTCAAAAATCTTTATTGTATGGATTTAAATTTGATCTGTCCTCCTCTACCCAAAAACGCTCGGTTATTATTAACCAAAGGAAGAAGAAAAGGAATCGATAAAACATACACCGCACTATATTCATATTATCATATTTGCATCAAAATAAGAAAAAAATAAGTTAAAATGTTTTGATTTCATAAATAAACACTTTATTTCAGACAAAATATTCAATTATCATACCTTGGAATCAGGGCTGGGACGCCGACCTAAAAAAAGCCGCCGACGCCAACCGCCCCGCCGATTTTTTTTGCCGCCGACGCCGACCAAAAAAGGGCCGCCAACCGCC
>JAQIYK010000849.1:0-11789 GCA_034700465.1 Rotylenchus robustus | reverse complement strand
CCTCCCCCCTCCCCCTTTTTCCTACCCCCTCCCCCCTTCCCCTTTTTCCTACCCCCTTACCACCACCCCTCAAATATTTTGTGGTCCAAAGTTCATTTCCCCGCTAATCCGTCGTCCAAATCCATTGTTTGTTGTTTGTTTTGGTGTTCTTCCCCAATTATATACCTAATAGTCGACTTTTGGTCCCCAAATTGGGTGGGTGGTGGGTGTTTGTTTGTCCAATTCAAAAATGGCGCCTCCTTTTTCTCTTCCGTCTCGCCTCTCAAATTGCATCTTTTCCTCTCCACTGAAAATAACTTTTCTCTCTCTTCTCTCCACTCTCTCTTTTCTCTTTCGGTGCCTTTTATGGCCTAATGTTTTGTTGGTTTGTTGTCCTTTGGCCTTTCCTGTTGTTGTTTTTGTTGTTTTTCCCCAACTTTTTTTTCTTCTTATTAACGATGTTTTTCCCCCGACTCGGGATGATGTTTATGATGTTGTTCGTTCTGTTCCGGTCTCTCTTTGCTGTGGTGTAACTTTGTACCAGCCGCTTATTCCTTCGGTTAAAAACAAATGTAAAATAGGAAATTCATCGATTTTGTAAAAATAATTCAAATGATTAGTAAACTTTAGGATTTTTTTATTTTGAAAACACTTTTTTGTTGCAACAAAAGGATTCTTTTTGAATTTAAAAACTCGAAAAGAATACTGTACTTTTGCAGAAAATAAATACCGTAGCCTTGCAACTAGTAAGACACGCACCGGACAAAAATGGATACTGTAATGATTGCGAATTCCACTACATGAATATATCGTAACTTTTTGCCACCAAATGAATACCATAACCTTTTTAGACCTACCAATCAAACTCATAAGTACCGTAACCTAAGAAAATGAGTACCGTAACCTTTTTGCGCGTTTGGCCACAAAAATGGGTTACACTTTTTAACAAACAATAAAATGTCTGTTTAATTCGGTTGCTTGCGACTTCGGTCTAGACCGAACCCTGTTCCCCCTGAACCCTGTTTACCCTGAACCCTGTTTACCCTGAACCCTGTTTCCCCTGAACCCTGTTCCCCCTGAACCTCCTCGGTACTCTCTATTCTGCTTCATTCAGTCACACTTTATTCATTCATTCATTTGCTCAAAACAAACAAAATAAATGATGAACAGTTAGTTCTCTTTTCCCAATTTCACCAAGAAATCAACCGCCCCCACCAACCGACCACATGTTACAACAAACACCCGCCGCCAGACATCACTTCTCTCTCACATGTCCCCTCTCTCTCCTCACATTCTCCTCCAGTTCCACCACCCCAAAAACAACAAAATAATAATGTTTTGTTTGCCTGTCTCACCCCTCCCCCTCCCCCAAGGCAGAAAGTGCATGTTTTTCAACACATCACCACCCAACATTTGTTGCCCCCACCCCATCCCATTTTTTTGAGGGGGAAAAAGGGAAATCGATTATTGAGGCCTTGAAGAGGTTGTGGCCAATTAATGAAGTCAAGGCCTACTTTTTTTACAAATATGTTTTGTAAAAAAGTCAAGAAAAAACAAGCCTTGTGATATAAAAAATCTTGGTTTGGTGCCTTAGGGTTGAAAACCCAAGGAATTCCTCAAATTGAGAGTCGAAGTCGAGAGTGTTGAGCATTGTTAATTACCCAAATTTCACATTTCCTCTTTTATTTTTTGTTTTTCCCAACTGGGTGGCAAGGAGAAGAGATGTCTGGCGGGGGCGTATATGTGTGATGGGCTTGTTTACGTACACCACCCAAAAAAACAAATCCAAAAACCGGCCAAAGTGACGTTCACTCCCTCCCCTCCAGAAGACCCCACCCTCCTCCAGAGGGCCCCTTCTACACGTCCCGTCCACACCAATCATCAATTCCCTCTTGCCCCTATCACACTCCCTCCCTCCCATCCTGGAGGGAGGCGGAAAACGGAGAAAAAAGGGAAAAGTCGGGCCGAGGAGAGGGGGAGGGGGGTGCCAGTCGTACCCTGGGCCGGCAATTTGCGGTGTTTTTGTTATTCTCGCAGCCACCGTCGATGGATGTTTTTAACGCCAAAAATTGTTTTTCCCACTTTTTTATTCATTGCCCCGAGGGACGCTCCTCCAGGAATGAGAAGAAGAAGATTGCGGCAAAATATTTGTGCCAAAAAGTCTTTAATCAACCCTACACTTTGGTCTTATAAGTCGAAGTTTGGATTATGGTACAAATGGATGATGGATTTGGTCAAAACAAGATAATATTGGACAAAGCTGACCAAACTACTGTACTGTTTTTCAGAAATTACTATTGCTACTGTAATTTTTGGACCTATTTTGCGCCTGGGACAGTATGCAAGAAAAGGAAGAACAACAACAACAAGTACAGTATCCTGCTGAAGACATTGACTTTGTTGTGGACGGTGGGCCGAGGATCAGCGGAGGACGGAAGGGGAGCCGAGCGATGGACGGTGGGCATTTGTAGTACTGTATATTGTACCGTAGCTTACTACCTTTCTCTATCGTACTGCACCGTACCGTACCTTTACGCCATATAATTTACAAACTGCCGTATAATAGAATACGGTAAAATGAGTAGGGAAGTTTGTACAGTTCGAAATAGTCCATGACTAGAGAGGGGTTGGCGGAATGGGAATTTCCTAATTTTAATTTAAAATTCTCAAATTTTTAAAGCCCAACGCAATTATTGGAAAGTAAACGTCAAATAACGTCAAAAATTATTTGATTAAATTAATTCCGCGGTACCGACAGACACTGGGAAAAGATTTTTAGACACCATTTTAAAGAAAAAGGGGAAGATGGCCAATTAGGGCGAATTGAAGGGAAAGGAGGATCAACCCGGGGGGAAGGGATGTTTTCCCGGGATATTAAGGGGGTTGTTGTTGTTGTTGTTTATGGGGTCCATCCATTAAAGACGGATCAAAATGTTCGCAGACTGCAGACCAACCAACGGTCTGTCGGTCGGTCGGCAATCCAAAAATATTTGTTATTCCCCCATCAAATGCCAATAAATTTTTAAATTTTCATTTTTATTTCTTCGAGGTGTCTATTTTTTAGTTTTTAGCGAAAGAGACGACACTTTGAGTGGTCTGTATTCTGCAGATTACATTGTTATTCATATAAGAATACCAATGTAATCTGCTAACCAGGAAATTTAAATTCCTTCCTTTTTATCGTTTAAACCCTCGAATTGAAACCCGACTCAATTTCCAAGTATTTTGTTAAATTCCCGACTCAATTCTGGGGTGGAAATATCCCACTCAAATTCCGAATTCGAGCCCCGTACAAATTTCGACTTTACCCAATTTTCATATCCGCTGGGAATAGTTTTGTTGTGTACGAAGGGTGTGGAGGCGAATTTTTGTCTTTTTTGCCCCAGGCCTCGAAAATGTTTTCGGATTATCGGGCCAGCAGGGGCCTGCCTCTTCGCCCCACACAAATGTCGCCTCTGGCGGGGCGAAAACAAACAAAAAAAAAGGGGCGGGGAAGGGAGGCATCGACCCGGAAGATAATGCGCCGGCAAAACAACAACAACACATTCCCCCTCCCCCTCCTTCCCCCTCCCCCTCCCTTCTCTTCCCCATCCCTTCTCCCCCTCCGTTCCTCCTCCGTCCCTTTCCCCGCCCCGAAAACAGCACACACTTTTTGGGGAAGGAAAGGGAAAGGGAGGGGAAGGAACAGATGAGCGAAAGATGGGGCAGGGGGAGACAGACTTATTTTTGGGAGGGTGTCTCGGCGGGGGAAATAGCACCCAAATAGTGTGTTGGGTGGGTGGGTACCACACCGAACTGTGGAAATATGTTTTAGCTTTACAATTTTGGAACCACAAAAGAAACCACACAAAAACCAACCCCAGGTTAGCAGAGCCCCTTCGTACAAAATTCTCCTTTTTAGTTTATCTACCTGATATTTTCGGTGTGCCCCTCACCACCCCGACTCCCGCCACTTTTTTGTGCGTTTTTTCCCTTTCACCGCCCGAAAACATTTTTTGAGAGAAAAAGGGAAAGGGAACGAGACGAGACTTATTTTTGGGGCATCAAATCAACTGATCAGCAGGGTGGATACCTTACTGAACAACAGTGATTTTTTAATATTTTTCATTGTATTTACTAAAGTACATAATAGAGAGACCGGGTGGCATTGTATAGAACTTGAAGTATTGTATTTTTACTAATTTTTTGGCCCCCTCTGTGAGGGGGTATTGAAAATTATATTGGTATTTTTAGCTTATAGGCATGACATGTGGTTAGGGTACCTATTATTTTCTGACCAACTTTCCTAGACCTTATCGATTCTCCTTTCTGGTAACTCTATTCTGAACTGAATTATCACAAACCGAAAGTTTTTTTGCTATTTTTCTATTTTTCCGACAGTTCGCCAACTATAAAATCCCGGTTCGCAATCCCGGAAAACTAGAATATCGAATATTGTGCCACCCTTGGTCTGATCTCTAACAGATCTCTGCTAAACCACATAAGTATTTTCTGTGTGTTTTATCAAAACCGGAACAGATATCCAATTGGAGTGTTGAAGCTAACTAATAATATATATTTGGGGCATCCCCCCCCCCTCTAGCAAGAAGATTGTGATGGATAGACTGAGAAATTTGGTGCTGAGCACCCGAACATTAATTTGTTGCCGACGGCGCAAAAGACTCCGTCGAAGTGTGCATTTTGCAGAACACCAATTGCGCGCCGCCATCAAGCACATCCTCGCCGCACCGACTAAGAAGAAGGACAAGGAGGGCGAGCAGTACCAGGACGACCAGCAGGAGGAGGCGGAGGAACGCGGCGGGACGGACTCGTCATCATCGTCATCAGTCTCATCCTCCTCCCTCTCCAGCCACACAAGCACGCTGAAGAGCGGGTAAGGACTAGACACAACTCCAGCTCCGAAATTCCTTAGTTTTCAAAAATCCGATCACAAAAAACCAGAAAGGGTTTGGGAAAAGTCGATAGGCCTCGACTTCGAAAACCCAATACTGGGCCATGGAAATCCTCCGTTTTCAAAAACTGATGTGAGTACGGGCCGAATAACTGGGATAAAATGTTTTAAATAATCTCATTTTTACAGTACCCGCCCAGGCCGCCTAATGGTCTATGAGAATGAGTCGATGGCCAAACTGTGTCTGAACTCGGAAGGCCCGGCCCCGCCAAGTCCGGGCTCGGCCCAAACCCCGCTGGAGGGGGTGGCCATGGATCGAAAGGGACCGAACATGACGATGGCAACAGCGATGAGTGGTATCACCACACGAACACCCAAAGACTTCTTCTTCATCAACGTGCTCGGCGAGGGGTCTTTCTCAACGGTATACAATAAATAAAAAACACAATAATATACCGTATTTCCTCCAAAATAAATACTGTATTTCCTTTGATTTTTTACCATTCTTTATTTTTTCACCTTTTTCTAACCTACTTCCCCTCTTCACTTATTACTTAGAGATGTTGTACCACAGGTGGTAGCAGCCTGTGCATCCTCTCAATTTTTTGAAAATTTAACCAATTTTAGTGTACAACGTAGTTATAGAACTGTAGTTCATATCTTACCTCATAACCCTCCCTTGCAGGTGTACTTTGCCAAGGAGGTGGACACCAAGGACGATTACGCCATCAAAGTGCTGTTGAAGAGTGAAATTCGGCGGGAGGGAAAGGTACGGTATGTGCTGCGTGAGAAGGACATCATGGCCGCGCTGACCTATGTGCACGGCGGGCATCCCTTCGTCATCCGCCTCTACTGCACCTTCCAGGACAACGACCGTCTCTGTAAGCATTTTAAACTCTACCGTAGTTTACATAAGTATACTGTAATCCCATTCATGTCAAAGGTTAAAGCATATAACTTGTTGGGCTTATAGACAAAGACTCGTTGTAACTCTGTAGTTACTATTTAAACATACCGTAGTTCGTTCCGTTCCCTACACAAGATTATATAGGTATACTGTAGCCTATACGTTATATGGCTTACAATTAGTTGTGAGATAAATAAATAAAAATGGATTGTACATATGAGCATATATGTTAATACATTCCAACACGATCACAATACATCGATGGATATCGTTATTGAACTCAACAATTGGGGTGTATTGTAGTGGACATTGCCAAATTAGGGCTACCGCATACCAGGACTGGAAAACTCCTTTTAAAAAAACGAATAGATATGAGATGATCCAAAAAAGAGGAAGAAAAAGACGAGAATTACGAGCAGACTATTAGACACAAAACGGGATCCACACAGTTACATTGCTTGAAAAAGAAAAATATGCGAAAGGGATTCTGAAATGGACGGTATTCGGAAAAACCGAAAATCGAATTTGAATGAGGAGCACTTTTTTAAAATTTTTTAAATTCGTATGGTATGAAAAAAATATTCGAACTTGGAAATCGCGACAATCTAATCGCCTGATACTTACTTTACATATGTCTCATTCTCGATGTTATTTGGTATCACGAAGTACCGTACCTCATTCTGGGTACCCTTACATACCGTATATTACCGTAATCTCCGCCTGTTTTCATTCAGATTTTGCCCTGGCCTACGCCAAACATGGCGAGTTGTTGGACTGGTTGCGCCGTTTGGGCTCCTTCGACGAGGCCGGCACCCTGTTCTATGCCTCCGAAATTCTGTGTGCGTTGGAGTTTCTGCACCGATGTCGGGTGATCCACCGGGACTTGAAGCCGGAGAACATCCTGGTCGGCGCGGACTGGCACATCATGATATCCGACTTCGGGACCGCCAAAATCATTGAGGATCTACCCAAGGGTTAGTTTTTTAAAATAAAATAAAAAACTTTTCTATTTTTAGAATTTTTTGAGAAAATATTTTTAGGGTTTCCTTTTTTATGATTTAAAAAAATTATCTATTACGGGCGAGCGAACAAAATTGAGCATAATAAATATGTAATTACCGCTTCAAAAATAGAGTAAACAATTGGCTACAATTTGATGTAAAATTAACTTTTTTAGCTCAATTCTGAACAAATTTAGGGCAAAAAATTCGCGAAAAAGCATATTTTAAGTATTCCAAAACCCAATATTTCTTACTGTAAATTCCAATATTTTTTACTGAAGACGACACTCAGGCCATTGAGCCTTTGCCACCCGGCGAGGTGCCCGGTGTTGTGCCATCGGTTGCGGTCAAACCCGCCAAACGAACAGTGCGCAGTTCCTTCGTCGGCACCGCCCATTACATTAGGTACGGTAGTGGGATTTTTTGTTTTTCAACTTCTGAGTTAGGCCATTTAAAACAAGGTGGTTTCTGAAAATCTGAGTTTCCAAAAAATTGAACAAAATCCCCCAAAAATGTGCTGATCAATCTTGTTAGAGTTAGTCTTTCAGTACTATATAAACGCGAAGAATTTAAAAATCGAATTTTTATGGATTTTTTCCAATTTTTCAGTCCGGAAGTGCTCAAATCGGAGGATGTTGGACCCGAGTGCGACTATTGGGCTCTGGGCGCAATTATCTTCCAAATGATCTCCGGCCAACCGTATGAAATACCGTACTCAAACAACCACAGTAACCAACCAACCCCCCCCCATTTAAGTCCCTTCCGCGCGGTCAACGAGTATAAAATCCTGAAGAAGATCCTCAACCTGGACTTCCACTTCCCGGATGGCTTTCCCACGGTGGCCAAAGATCTGGTCCAACGACTTTTGGTCTACAAACCGGCCGAACGCCTTGGCAGTGCGCAGACCGGAGGCCTCGAAGCATTGAAAGCACATCCCTTTTTTAAGGTACGGTACTTGCTATCCGGGGTCATTACAGTAGTTACTGTCAAGCCCTTACAGTACTTGTTATCAGACATATTAAGATACTTGCAATTATGTACCTTACGGTGCTTGTAAATGATCAAATTTGATCCAACACTATTTTGTGAAGGATGTGAATTGGTCGACCATTTTGACGCGAAAGCCGCCCGAGTTGAAGCCGTACTTGCCGGCCAGCAGTGGAGAGCCCGCCTTCTACGGCGAGTACTCAGTGCCGCCGGCGGGACCAATGGACTTTGAACCGGGACTGAACGAAGCGGCACTGAGCCGACTGATGGGAATGGGCACGGGTGGAGGAGGCGGGGGACAAGGCGGATTTGCCGAGATCGACTTCAACCGGATGATGTCGACAATGGACGAGAATGGTAAGCACCGGAGCAGTACTTGGAATGAAACACTTTTCTAGTAAACTTTTTCGAAAATTTAACATCGAGACACTTAAAAATTCAAGTGGATAAAAAAAATTTCGAAATTAAAGCTCTGCTGGAGCCTAAGAGTTTAGGATTTATTAATCCAAAGTTGGCATACGGTACTTGTCATTTTGATGTTCAGCATCGCCCCAAAGAGACTTTTCAAAGCCATCACGGCTATTAGGCCATTTTTAGAAGTTTAAAAGTAAGACTTGAAGTTTAGGATCTAGACTTTTTGGTTCCGATCCATGTCCAATAAAAACAAAATCCCAGTCGAGGTCCATAGATTGTTGGTGTGCAGTTGGACACTTTGTTTCCTTCCCCTGCCTCTTCTGACATTGTGATGATCTTTCAATTTTGCATAGGCAGCAATTCGATCCCCTGAAGCTACAGGAATGAGATGGGATGGGGCACAATGTTTATTCTCTAGCAGAACTTCCCTCGAATTGGGCCGGGGGATGGGGGGAGGGGAGGGGAGGGTGGTGAGGGAGTGGGACACTGACCTGGGGAAGGGGTGCTGTTGTGTTTATTTGGGGCGAATGATTTCCCAAAAATTATATTTCCCCAAACATATAAATGGTGCCAAATTGCATCCCAATGGTCGGTCATTCATTCATTCATTTTGCCCTTCCCATTCATTCCAAAGCTCAAAATTTGAGATTAATTTGCATATTCTTGCTGCCTATTACCGTATTTACCGTATCCCCCCGGCCTATGGTCAGTCTTCACTTGGGCAACTATCGGTGAAAATGGTCCGAGCTGCCTAACTGATGACTTACCACGGAACCGGGCAACACTACCGTAACCAACCAAAAATTGATGCACAGTTCTCGGTATAAAATATGCCATATATTTCTATATATTTCTACTCCAAAAATGTCCCTAAGTTGTTTTAAAATTTGTTTAAAAAATTTAGGCAAATAATAGGCACTTATGCTACCAAGTTGCGGTCAAAAATTTTGAAAAATATTTTGTTCAAATTGACTTGGATCAGGATTTTCTGTATTAAAAATACCATTGAAAAACAGTCAGTAAAAATCCAAAGGCGGCCAACTGAAAATCCACCGAATCTTTAAAGAAAAGTTAAAAAGGTGGGTTATGGATGGTTACTTTTTAATAAAGGTTTTTTGAAATCCAGAAATTTAGCAATTCTCCGTTATTTTTATCAAATTTCAAAATCACTTTCAGACCAGCGTTCCTCCTCGCTGTACGCCTCGTCCCCGCCGTCCACCTCCACAACTTCGACCAGTGCATCCTCCTCCTCCTACGACTTTATGCCTTCCGTTGCCGTCCGCATCCCTTCCGCGGAGGAATTGGAGCGGAGAAGGCAATTGCGGTTGGAACGGCAACGGACGGAGCACAAATACCACCGATTTGTGGAGAACAACCTGATCCTGAAGTCGGGCCTGATCGACAAGAAGAAGGGCCTGTTCGCGAGAAGAAGAATGGTCAGTAGTCAGTTGGGACAGAACATTTTGGAGAACATTTTGGAGTTGCCGGATATCCATGGAAACTCGGATTTCCAGTATCCTATTTTTTCAGTATCCTAGGTTAGGCTTAAGATTTATCCAATTCGAAATATCCTATCCAATTCGATGGATCCATTCCAAATCAAATGGATGGTAATCCATTTACCGGATTTTCCTTTACAGAACAGATTTTCGACACAATCCTACGACTATATTTTTAAATATATTTTTTTGATTTATAGAGACGAGATTTATGGATGAGACAAAATGGAAAAAATTTTGATAAAAATTTAAAATTTAACCCCCAGTAGGAGGCTGGGGGCGATAGGTCAAAAATTTAATCATAGGCATTACAAAAAGATTGTATAAAATTACAAAATTAAAAATTACAGTTTCTGCTCACCGAAGGACCTCATTTGTACTATGTGGACCCGGTGACAATGCACTTGAAGGGCGAAGTGCCCTTCTCGGAACAAATGCGCACGGAGGCCAAGAATTTTCGCACCTTTTTTGTGCATACGGTAATCGAAGACAGTTTTTCAATTTTTTGTGTGTTGAAACAATTTATTTTTCTTACTGTAGCCCAAACGGACCTACTATCTGTTTGATCCGGAACGGCATGCCAAGGACTGGTGCGATGCCATTGACTGGGCTCGAGAGAAATATTTCCGGACGGACCAATCGGCAGGAAGAAAGACGCCGACACCGGAAACGGCCGAAAATGAGAAAAACAACACTACAGTAACCCAGGGAAGTGGAACTACAGTACCCAGCGGAGGACACACCAAGGGAAGGAGTCATCCGAACAAAAGTGGTGGTACTGTACCGACGGAAGGGGCAGCAAAAAGTTCGCCAGGGGGCCGAGGTCTGATCCGGAGAGCGGCACGCGGGGTGAAGAGCTAGCAGTACAGTACAGTATCCGATACAGCTGACCATTTGTTGTCAGTGGATTACGGTATCCTCAAAAGTGCCCAATCTCAACATAAAAACCCATTCACTCACTCATCAACTTGACTAATTTAGGGTTGTCGGATACCTTTGAGAAATAGGACTTACAGTTACTGGTCTCCGACCCGAAATATTGATCCGAATACTTTATATAATTCAAAATACCGATCCGAAAGTCTCAAAACAGTTGTACAAAATGATAATTTTTTCTAGAAATTTCCTTAAATTTTTCTAAATTTTTGCTTTTTTGCGCTCAAAAATAGTGTTTTTCGTGCAAAAATAGTTTAAAAAAGCACCACTTTTTTCTCAAAAATAATCCCGAAAGTTTATTTTTTCACAATAACCGAAATACACTTCTAAAAATGGTATTTTAAGGAAGTTACACTGCTTAGGATTCGTATTTTTCACTTAAAATCTCTAAGTACATCCTCTCCTAAAAATTTCCCTGTCAAATCCGGTATAAGCATAATTCGATATTTGTCGGTCTTCTCGGATCGGATATCCGGCAACCAACCCCATGCTCACTGCTGTCCATCCGTCTCCCCCCCCCTCCCCTTTCCTCTCGATTCAAAATTCAAAGTGATCATTTTCATCCCAAATCGTTCTTTCATCATTCAAATTTTGCCGTTTATTCGACTTCCGATTCAACAAACTTATTATAATTTATTTTCTTTTTTAATGAACAAAATAAAATAAATAATTGCTTCAATGGTGGTGATTGAATATATATATCATAGTGTGGAAAGTGCTGGAGAGAGATAGATATTCCAGACGTTATAGCCCCGTAAACCCAAAGTTCCGGCTTTTTGGGTTCCGGGTCAGACAATTGAACCAATGTATCCGTTAATAGATCAGAGAGTAGGGTGAGTTGGGAAAAGAGAACGGTAAAGTATCCCGATATAGTGATTAAAAATGAAAAAATATTCTAATTTTGTGCAGTATCCAATTGAAAAAATAGAAATTTAAATTCTAGATTTGGATATTTCAGATTTTGGATTCCAGAAAAATGCGGTTTGACCAGACAAGACCTTGAAAAACAATTAGCTATTGTCAGAACAAAGCAAAAAGGATAATATTACATCGGATTTGGGACATTGTCGAGCAACTGGCCAAACACACCAACAAAACAAATAGGTTAAGCACAGCTTGGCCGATGACAATTGGAAACCCTGTCCCCCACCCCCCATCCTCCCCTGTCCCCTCCC
>JAQIYK010000848.1:0-11791 GCA_034700465.1 Rotylenchus robustus | reverse complement strand
ATTTGAATATTTTACGATTTTTATTTTATTACAAGTTTTGGATATTTGTTTGCATTATTTTTTCGCCAATTTATTGGGTTTTTATTGGCTTTTTTCGATGCGAGAAATTGGTCATTTCTTTCATTTTTTTGTATTTATTTTTATTTTCCTTTCTCGCTCTCGCGACACTCCCTCGACGAGAGATTTTAGTACGAAAAATAGTACAACAGCAATTTATAAACATTGGATAAAGTATAGGGAATAGAAATACAAATATTATTACTCCAATAATAATCATAGGTAATATCACCAAAATATTATAAAGATTATCTTTGATGACTTTTCCAATAAAATTAATTACATCCATAATACTATCAAAATGTGTTCCACCATTTTTTGAGTCTTCATTTGTATTATTTGTTGGTAACTTAGTTTCGGTTTGTTGGACTACATAAGCTAGATTGGCTTCCAATTTTATTTCGGTGATTCCACCCGGACATGATACTTGACAATTTTCATTTATTGTTTTGTTACTATAGTGAAGTTGTAATTTTCTTTCTTCACCTTTTGTATCACAATTGACAGAGACTTTTTGACTTGAACAATTTACAGTTGCTAAGGCTGTTCCAAAACTAGTTTTACATGATAAAATCCATTCAGCACCGTTTTGACAAGAGTAACATCCTTTTATAGATTTCGTTGTAATGGTGCAAATATTTTTATCGTAAACTATCTTTGATTTATAACCTTTAAATGTGACTTGCAATTGAAGAGCGGAAGTTTGTTGGAGTTTTGCTTTAATTTTATCGGTATATTCAATATAACTACCTTTGGTATTTACTGGTAAAAGATAATTTTTATTGGAAAACATTTCTTGAATAGGATTCTTTGTACATTCACAATTTACTTTAGAATCTCCTCCATGGCATTGACAAGCTTCTGGAGGGAAAGTGCAATCAAAATTTTTTGCCTTTTCTTTAGTTTCACATCTTAGAATATTTTTTAATAGATTTTCATTATCAACAATTATAGCTTTAGAGTTAGAATGAGCTATCATGAATGTTGAACCGAATAATGGTGTGGGTGGAATAGTTGTAGAAGTTAACGTAATGGAAATATTTGTTTTTATCAGATTATTTTTTGGATTATCATAAGATGAAATATGTGTTAAGACGCCTGGTGAGATTGTCATTGGTGTGGTGAACGTTGGTTCGTTCTTATCAGTTGGAATTTCAATTATTTGAATTTCTAACTCGATTGTCCAACTTGGGCATTTAATTACTTCAAAAATTTCATCATTTATTGTTTGAGTATATGTTCTGTAAAACAAGCATCCATCAACTGCCAAAAAACATTGACAATGCCATCCTCCACAGGATGGTACACAATATGAATAACCTGGTAATTTATTGATATCGTCACTCAATTCTGGATTTTTATTATTCATTTTTAAAGATTGACAAGTTTCTCCAGTGCATGAGCCTTTTCCAGAACATCGTTTATTCGAGGCAGAGTTTAGTTCATAATTTCTTATAAAATATTCAGATTTTTCTTCACATTTTATTATTAATCGATCAATTGTGATTTCTATTGTTTTCACTGTAGTATTGGTTTGTGTATTTTCTAATTTTAAACAAGTTTTGTGTTCTGGTTTTAATGAAATTTGATTAGTTTGATCGAATGAACAAAGTATTTTTCCATCTTCGTGTGTTGCACAATCGTTTGTGTTGGCGAGTAAATTTGTAACTTCATCACATGATAAAATTGTAGATATTTGTGAACTTAAAACAATAAGGAGTACATACTTTTTCTTTTTTATTGTTTTGGTTTTAGTTTTTTCTTTTTTTGTTTTTCTTTTAAAGCAATTGAATATAATATTGAATATAGCGTATAGTATATAGAAAATAAATTTGAACAGCAAGTAAGATATAGAAAATAAATATAATAAAGCTATGGTTATTGAAATGATCAAAGCCCAGTGTAATTGACCAATGCATTGTGGATTTCTTATATATTCCAAGCAAATTCGACAAGTGATCATTTCACATATTGGTGAGGCTGGGCAAGAAATACTTTCATATTTTGTAAGAAGTTTATTCGTTAGAAAAAATTGACATCGTGGAGTAATACATTTTTGCGTAATATTTGCCATGTAGCTATTTTTGGTCAATTCTAAAGGAAACATAATTTGTTCTTTTATATCAGGTGTTTTTATTGTGGTACAATATTTGTTATTGCAGACTTCCAAAATTTCAGTTCCTTCGATTGAATTAATTTGAATTCCTCCAGTGATACACTCAATAATCAGATTTCTTTGTTCCTTTTTTATTTCTTGTCTTTTTCTTCTTATTCGTGATTTTTCGAATAATAAATTTTCGAATATTGTTGGAGCGTAATACTGTCTTTTTAATCGGCCCCATGCTTTGATGGGAAATTTTTCATTTTTGTTTCCTACAAAATAAGTTCTTTCATTTGGATAATAAAAACAAAATTTTTGAGGCTTCTTTTTGTTCATAATTACTGAATTTTCAAAATTTTCATTATTTAAGAGATTATCGTCTTCTTCTGAATTTGTTATGTTCATCTTGAAAGATTCTGTAGTATTCTGACAGTTGTGTTCTCTACAGTAAGAAGGAGTACCAATCGTCAGATTGCCCTCCCCTAGACAATGATAATCATTTATGGAATTAACTTGATGAAAAGCAAGGTTTAAATTTCGTACTAAATGAATACTATTATCGTAAAGCATGATTGCATTAAAATTTTTCTTATACATCATTGAGCAATTGTCTGTTTTTTTAAACGAACAAACATTTGGTTTGGATTTTTGAAGAATAGATTTAATTAGTGAGGTGTTAGTATTATCATTTTCGATAAGTTGGTAGGGTGCAAAACTGCATGATGATGTCCAAGAGGGACATTCACATTTTGGTCCACAGTATGGAAAATGGTTTAGTCTTATATGTCTATTACTACAGGATATATGTTCATAACAAAATTCTTTTGTATTTTTATTTTGTTTTACAATGAAACCTTCTTCTACACAATATGTTGCTAGTTTGATTTTCCAATTTTTCAAACGTTTATTTGTACATTGATATTCATCCTCTCCTTGCGAAATTGTGTGAATTATAGGTAAGAATGAAAACATGATTATTAAATAGAACATAGTTGATAGATTAATAGTGGTAGGGTAAAGAAGTTTTAAAAATCGTGGTTTATCTATATGATTATTGTTTAAACATAGTGATTCGTGAATTTGACATGTTTTGCAATAATTTTGATTGTCTACGCAGTCACGAATAATGTGTCCGGTTTTTAAGCATTTATAACATAATCTCAGATTTTGAATTCGATTTTTTCTCATTCTATATCCTGTGTACTTAGTACAATCATTGGTGGAATGAAGTGTGTCAAAACAAAAGGCGCATTTTTTAGTTTCAAGTGTTTTGATAGATATAGAATTGTTAGGATTTTGTGTTAAATTTACTTTTCCTGTTATTTGGTTTTTGTTATGATCATCAGAAATTTCTAATGGATAAATGAATTTTAAAGGACGATTAATTGTAGATTTATTAGGTAGTTCTATTGTTGCTCCTCTTGTAATTCCGTCTGATCCTATGTTTAATTTAGTTATAATTCCTGTTTTCCACATTGCTCTTGGCAAATCTTCTTTTATTAATACAATTTCATTTAGATTAGGTTGATTTTTAACACAATTTTTAGGATTTTTGTGAGTAATTCTGTATCTTTCTCTCAAACTTGGGATATATTCTTCTGTCCAAAGTTTCCAAAACTTATCTAAATTAGTAGTTGTTCTTTTCCATAATTCAATAGTTTTTTCGTGAGAGGTAGGTTGAGGAATATAATTAGGATCTTTTGATTCATTTTCTATTAAATATGGAGGTATACAAATGTTTTGATGTGGTAATAAGAAATCGATAGGGCGTATTATATTTTGTGAATTAATATCATCGTAAATAAATGTTAATGGTCGTGAATTTACAATGGATTCAATTTCACACAATAAAGTATTGAATGCATCATATCCAAGAAGTTTTCTTCCTATAGTTTTTTGCATAGCATTTTTAACAGTTTGATTTAGTCTTTCTACTGCGCCATTTTGCCATGGAGCTAATTCGATTGAAAAATTCCAATTAATATCTTCATTTAGAAAATAATGTTTTACAGTTTCATCCTCGAAAATTTGTTTTAATTTTAATATTTCTGGTAAAATTTGAGCACTATGTTTTAATTGAGAAGCATTGTCGCTCCAAATATTTTTGGGTGTTCCTTTTCGTGAAATAAATCGACGGAACGCGTTTAAAAATTGTTGTACAGATAATGATGTTACTAATTCTAGGTGAATTCCTCTTGTTGTAAAACATGTGAATAAAATAATCCAACATTTTTCGAATTTAGTTTTGATTTGAATTGGACCCATGTAATCAAGTCCTATATTAGTAAATGGCAAGTTTTGTTGTACTCTAGATTTTGGTAATGGTGGCATTATTGGTTGTTCATAGGGTTTGGCATCAAATTTTTTACATAAATTACAAGTTTTTCTAACTTGATCTACTGTTTTTCTTCCTTTGGGAATCCAATAGATTTTTCTAATATCAGCTAATGTAGTCAATGTTCCGGCATGTAAATTTTTTGTATGGTAATGCATTATTAATAAGTGAGTGCCAGGGTGTTTTCTTGGTAAGAATATCGGATTAATTCCTTCAATTAATGCATTTTTTAATCTTCCACCACATTGGTAAATGTCCATAAAATTTTTGTATATTCCTAATTGTTTTTCTTCTTCTTTAGTTGGTTCCATTTCCTTTTGTATGTATCGTATTATTATATTTTCTGCACATCTTTTATAATTTAGAGGTTTAGTGTCTTCAAAAGGTATTTTAAATTTGAATTTCTCAATGAATTTTGGAGAATTTTTAGAAAATTTAAATAATGTGAAGTGTAAAAGTATTCTCATGGTTGTAATAAGTTTTTTCCATGAGCTAAATCTGTGCCAATCGATAAATGGTTTTATTATTGGTTGAGTTTTAGTGAGATTAATAAATGTCAATTCTTGTTCAAATTCTTTATCATTTTCTGGTTGAAATTCTTCTAAATTTGTTACAGGCCAATTTTCTTTTGGTTCCTTTAGCCATTGTGGACCGTTCCACCATATTTTATTATTTTTTAATTCTGAAATTTTGGTGCCTCTTGAGGCTAGGTCAGCTGGGTTTTCACCTGATTTTACATAATGAAATTTACATTTATATTCATCAGCAATTTCTTTTATTTCTTTAATTCGGTTTTTAATGAAAGTGGGGAGTTCCTTTTTATATTTTATCCAACTTAATACACATTTTGAATCTGTCCATATGTAAATATCTGTTATGTTTAATTTTGATTCTGTTATTAAAAATTTTACAGTACGCATTCCAATTAAAACTCCCATTAATTCGAGTTTTGGTATGGTTAATCCTTTTAATGGTGTTACTCTGGTTTTGGAAAAAGTTAAATTTATGTTTTCATTTATTTTAAAATAACTAGCGGTTGCGAATGCTACTTCAGAAGCATCTGTAAAAACATGTAATTCTGCTTGTTCGATTTGTTCTAATTTAAAGGGATATCTTGGTATTGTGACTTGTTCTTGGCATGCAATTTCATTCCATTCGTTTATTTCATGTTCATTTAGTTTATCATCCCAATCTTTGACATTTGTCCATAATTTTTGGTAAAATCTTTTGTAAGGTAAGATTGCGGGAGAAATCCATCCCATTGGGTCGAAATTTTTTGCGATTAACTTTAAGACATATCTTTTTGAAGCATCTTGTGTTATTTGTGGCATATTTATTTCTAATTTTAAATTATCCTCAATTACGTCCCAGTTTATTCCTAATAATTTTGACATTTTAGGTAATTCTGAACCTTCAATTATTTGTATTTCTTCATTACATTTTGCATGATTTGTTACGAATTCTCTTAGATTCATTGATGCTAATTTAAAAATTTCTTTGCTCCAATAATGTTTGAATTTTATTTCATCTTCATTATTACACATCATCATAAAATTGTCAACATAAGCATTTTCTTTTAGTTCAATTAATAATTGTTTGAATTCATTTTTCTTATCTTTAAGATTTATTAATGGATTTATATCTATTTCCTTAAATTTGTCATATAATTCTTCGAATTTTGATAAATGTAATTCTATTACTGATGCGAGTAAAAAAGGTGATGCATTGACGCCGAATGGCATTCTTTTAAATCGTCGTATTTGTAAATCTTTTGTTTCAATTTCAAAATCTCTTTCAGTTAGTGCTTTTAATGATTCATCTTTTAACCATAAAAATCTTGTTGTATCTCTATCCAATTCATTTAATCCGACTCTTAAAAATGCTTTTTCAAGATCTGAAAGTAATATGAATTCTTTTTCTCGGAATCGTAATATCATTCCACATAGATTTGGTATTCGTTTTGGTCCTGAGTTTATTTCATCATTTAATGAATTGTATCCTTTGAGTTTTGAGGAAGCGTCGAACACAACCCTTTTCTTAGTCGTGTTTGATGTTTCTCTCAGAACTAATTGATGTGGTAAGTAGTGTGTTAAGAGATTTGATTTAAATTCTGTGGTTTCGTTAACATTGGAATCAAGTTGTTCTTGAAGAATTTCATTATAAGATAATAATAGATTATCTTTTTTCAATCGTTTAATTAGACTTCTTAATCTGCCAAGTGACAACCCGAAATTTGTTGGAATATTTGGGTTTTCTTTTTTGAAAGGCCATCGTATATAGTATCTATTATTTTCGTATTTAACTGTTTTATTGAAATGCATAATTGCAGCATCTTCATCGCTTAAGGTAGGGGAATCTAAGATTCCTATACTTTCAAGTTGCCAAAAGCTTTGAAGAATTTCATTTAAATTTTCTTTTTCTTTTTTCTTGACAAGTGCCATATTTGAATTTGTTATTTTAACAGTTCCTTTCCCTGTAAGAATATCTCCAATTTTCGTTTTAATTTTATAGAAACCAGATGGTAGAGATTTTAATGTTTTGTTTGGTAGCATAAATTGCCAGTAATAATCTATACCTATAAGGATTTGAGGTTGTTTCATATTTACTGGAATAATTGTTCTGTTTAAATTTATTGATTTTTGTAAACTAATTGTGGTCATATCAGTTATCTTTTCTATTGTTTGAAGTATTACTTCTTCATGCTTATCTTCTATAGTTTTTATAATAAGTTGTACAGTACGACTTTGAATTATTTTTGGTTTTTCTTGATTAAAAGTTGTAATGGCTAATGTTTTTTCTTTAATAGTGGGGAGCTGTAATTTTTCAGCTAATTCGTTTGTTATGTAACTTTTTTGTGAGCCATTGTCAAACAATATTACTGAATTTATTTCTAAATTCTTGTTTATATTTGCTACAGGAGCTTCTATTGTCATTAGTAATTCTTCTACTTCCTCTTTTTGGTAAGTTTTGTAGTTATTTATTGCAAATGTATTTGTTTTTTCTGTTATTTCATTTTCATTTGTGAGATTAATTTTTGTATTTTGATTTTTATTTAGATTTTGTTCGTTCTGTTTTGGTTTATAACAAAGAAGTGTGTGATGTTTTCCTTTACAGTTAAAGCATGTAAAATTTGATTTACATTCGTTTAAAGTGTGTCCCTTTTTAAGACAATTTGTACACAGTTTTAATTCTCGGCAACGTTTATTGCGATCTTTTACATGTGCATAAATTTTGCAGTCTTTGGATACGTGATTATTTCTTTCACAAAAATTGCAAAAAATTGTTTTGGGTTTTGTTGTGTTATTTTCTTTTTTATTATATTTTGTATTATTTTGGTAAGAATTTTGAACGGGTTTTTCTTGGGTTGTAAATGCTGATGTTTGTGTTTTTTGGAAGGGTTGGAATTTTTGAGTATTATGATAATTTGGTGTATTATTGAATTTTTGGAAATTCTGATTTGGATTATTTGATGAATTAGTTTTGAATTTTCCAAATTTGTTATCGAATCTATTTTTATTGGATTTAGGTTCTTCAGATCTTTCAATTTCTTCTCGTGTTTGAGTATAGTGATCAAGGAAATTCATTAATTCTGAAGTTGTAAGATCACTAAATTGTTCACGTAATTTCAATCTTAAATTATATGGTAATTTAGTTTCGATTGCTACTTTAATTTGCTCATGTTCAATATCTTCTCCCTGACTTTGTAATTGTAATATTATTCTATTTACATATAATATAAATTTTCGTAGTTCATTTGTTGATTCATTTGCTTTTCTCAAATTTTTTAAATCAAAATGTAAATTTTCTCTGATTAATTTTGTATTTCCATATCTATTTTTGAGTAATTCAATTACTATAGGATAGTTACTGTTTGTGATCGGATATGGAAATATCATTCTATAAGGTTCATCATGAACGAGACCTCGTAGGTATTTAAATTTTTGTACTGGTGCTATTTCTGGATTTGAATGGACGGAAGATTCGAAATCATCCCAAAATGTAATCCAGTTAGAAAATTTACCGTTAAAATGTGTTAGAGTTTGAGGTTGTAATCTAATTTTCATATGTTCATGATAGTTTGGAAATGTTGAATTGCTTGTTATAGAACTGTATATTTTGTGATTTGTTTTACTATTCAAATTGCTTTGATCACTTTCGTTTTCTTTTGTATTTTCTTCATCTTCAGTTTCACTTAATTCTTCTTCCGTTATTTCTTCATTTTCACTTTCTAAACTGTTTGAATCATTTTCGCTATTTTTTAATTTTTTCTTTAGTTCGATATTAAATTCTTTTAATTCATCCAATACTTGATCTGTATTTTTTAATGTTTTAATAAATTTATATTTTTCTAAAAATATTTGGAATATTTTCTGCTCTGCTGTTTTATTTTCTCCTGTCATATTCTTTATCAACTTTTTCCATTTATTTTGAAATTTGATTAGTCGGTCATAATATTTCTCTATTGTTTGTAATTCTTTCTTAGTTTTGAGATACATTTGTTTAATACTTTGTATATTTTCATGATTGTATTCCCATCCTCCTTCGTTTTTGATATTTTTATGTTTTTCCAATTTTTCTTGTAATTGTAAATTTGTGATACGAATATTTTTTCTTATTTCTGATGACATTTTGAAGTTTTATTATTTATTATTATTTAGAATATATATTTGTGTTTACTTAATGTGGTCACTGTACCGTAATCTACTGTTTTCCACTTTCTTGAAATTTGTTTTGATAAATATCTTTCAATTTTATAGAGAAAATTTGTTAAAGTAAGTTTTCTCTGAACAGTGGGTAAAGAGTTTACTATATTTTCTTCGGTGGAATGGATTAATGCTCTTAAGATAGAGTTTGTAATTGTTTCTGCTATATGTTCTGAAAAAAGTTTTATCAAATTGTTTGAGATACGTTTTATGGGTGTCACACAAATAAAAATTTGTATTTTGAATTGGTATTTTTCAGGATTGAATTTAAATGATTTAATTTGTTTTGTGTGTTCTGTACCAAGTGAAAAATAATTATGAATAGGACCTTGCGGATGCGCTCCGTAAAAGTTAAAGAAGTCCGATAATATTGTTTCAGCGTCGGAATTTTCGTTTTCTAGAATTGGTTCCAATGGTGTGTGATTTTGTAAATTTATCACTAAGGTTTGATCAAATTGTGGTAAGGGATCAGTTTCTTCCCAATTTTGAAATATGCCCCAATCTGGTTCAATATTTTCCTTATTTTCTGGTTCGATATTTGTATTTGGGATCAGGCTCATAGAAATTTCAAAATATGTATTCTTTATGAGTCAGTAATGAAAATGGATGTAGTATTAAATGTTTTTCTACTTCTTTCCACTCAAAATATAATTTCCTTCCTTCTTTCTTAATCGTTTTGTATAAGAATTTTACAAATTTTTGTGTTTTGACTATTTCTCCGAATTCTTGTTTGGCTTGTTTATATGAATTAGTCAGTAGGTCGTGACACAAACTGTTAATATATTCCCAGCGTAATGAATTGCAAACTCTTTGTTGAGGAAATACTGCAATAGATAGTGTTAATTTGTATCTGTTTTTTGTTGTATTGAATGGAAATGGTTCGATTTCGATTATTTCTCTTATTGTTTTTAGTATACCGGGAAAAATACGTACTGTTGGGTAAGGAAAATTTATAATTTGTTCTAAATATTCAACAGATGGGAATGGTAATTGTTGTTCGGGTTCTATTTCTGGTTCTTGATTGAATACTAATTCAGGTTCTCGTTCTTCAGGAATCAACAGATCTAGTATGTTTTCTTCAACCTCGTTATCAGAATCACCGATACTATGATTAGGCTTTATTGGACACAGTTTGATTGTTTTTTTTTAACAATAGTTAATTATAACGAATATATAGTAAAAAATCAAAATCACAGTTTGAATAGAATATCACTTAATCGATTGTTACGTGTGTTTCGGTATTTAAACCAAAATTGTTTCGAATGTGATTGATCGATTGAGCCTGTGCTTCCAAGAAGCGATCGTGATGAGTAAAGTTGCTCTGAAGTTTTGTGAAAGCAATTTTCAGGGCCTCGATACCAGTGGATGTCTGAATGCGTGGCCCGTTGATGATCTTGTTGATTGTAATGAGCGTATGTTTGTTGAATGTGCTGGCCTTTTCTGCTTTGTCGATTTTAGTCAGCAAATGCGACGTTAGCTGGTCCAATTGATTGAGTTTCTTGGCGTTCTTTTGTTCAATTTCCTGTGTTACCTTGATAAATTTGAGTTTGTTGTTGTTATTTTTTTTATTATTTTATGTTGGGTTGGTTTTACTTTTTTGGAAATGAGTTCTTCGGTTTCTGCAAGCTTGTCAAGCTTTTCGAAGAAACTCAAATCAGTTTCCGGTTCGTAGTTTTGGTGGAAGTCCACAAAATCGTTGTTTGGTTTGATACAGATACGGTTTGGAGTATGTCCAGCGTCAGTTTTATTGTATTCGCCGGTTTGATCGGTGATGCTTAGGGTTTTTAACTCTAGTGGATCTGTCGGATCCAATTCGTGTTGTTGGAGTTTGATTTTTTTTGGTGGCACTGAATGTATTTTGTTTTTTGTTTGTTTGGTTTTTATTTGTTGTGTATTTGAGCTTACTTTTTACTTTCAGCTCAGTCACGTCGGTGGGGTCACCAATTGTTCTGATGAACAAATTAAGAATATTTTTATTATTTTATTTTTAACAAAGGAGGGACACAAGAGATTAGGTTAAGGACACTGGAATTGATTTGAATTGATCAGAGGACTGGGAATCGATGTCGGTTGTGGCCTCTGGATGCGCTTCACAGTCCGATTGTTGTTGTATCCTCGGTTGTGTCCTCAGTTGTGTCCTCGGTTGCTTGTTGATCAGTGATGAGTAACTGGGTTGTCGAACTGTTGAATGCACATACGGAACAAGGACAGATGACCGGCTTTTATAGCGTAGACGGGAGGTAAACAAATAATTTTATTTTGATAAGTTTTCTCATTATTTTCTCAATTTTTATTATTTTCATTAGATTTTACAAGTTTTCTAATTTATTTTAATCAGATTTTGGCCAAAATTAGAAATTTTGGTGATTATAATTATTTCCCATAAATTTTCCCATAATTTATTTATGTTTTAATTATTAAGCAAATAATTTTTTTGGACATTTTAATAAGATTTTTAATTAGAAATTTTACATGAAAATTTATAAGATTTTTTAATTTATTTTTTGGTCAATTATTCATTTGAATATTTTACGATTTTTATTTTATTACAAGTTTTGGATATTTGTTTGCATTATTTTTTCGCCAATTTATTGG
>JAQIYK010000847.1:0-11792 GCA_034700465.1 Rotylenchus robustus | reverse complement strand
AGTCCTTCATTGGATTCGGTCATTTCAAACTCAACTACCTCCCCCATTAAAATACCTATTTTTTCCCCGGCTAGTGGATTTTTATAATGTTTTTGGAAAAATCCATCCCCGACTGGCCCATCACCGACTGGCCCATCCCCGATCCCCGAAATCCTCGTTCATCTCCGCCCATCCCCGTCCCCGTAATTTTTGAAATCTCCCACCCCCCCCTCCCACCAGGCACATTAAAATAAACAGAAAATAAAATATCAAACATTAAACACAATACAAATGTGATAAATAAACAAAAAATGACGTAACAAATTAATTAATTTATTGTAATAAACCAAAATTGTCAAAAGGTCCCAATTTTGGTAATTGCAATGAATAACAACCCAATTTTTCATTTTTCGACCACCTTTCTGTTCATTTTCGATATACCTATGTCCGCTTTTCATCGTGCATTCTTTGCCAACTTTTCGATTTTTCAACTTTGATTTCTTTTAGTTTTTGTAAAATTTTAAAATTTTAAATCATATCATCAAAATTTAAAAAATTATTATTTTTTATTTTGATAATGTTCAAATTTTCCGAAAAAATTTCTGGAAAATTTAGCATTTTGGTTAATGCATCGAAATTGTGTGCTAAAAATTAATTGGAAAACAAAACAAATGTTGTCATATTTGCCAATATTCAAATATTTTTAATGAGAGTAAAAGTTGGAAAAATGTGGCGAAAATATAAAAAAATCAAAAAAAAATATCAATCCATCTGCTGGACTTCTTTCGTGCGAGCCAACTGCCACCATAGTTGATTGTTGGCCCAGGTAACGCGTAGAGGGCGACCTATAAGAAGGCTATAAGTAAGGAAATTAACCATATTTCTCATATCTTGTTTGATTTGTTTTTATGGTTAGATATTTACTAGAGGTGTTTCGGAACTAAAATTCCGACCGAAGCCGGATCCGAAACCTTAATCCGATTTTGGTTTAGTTTCCGGCACTGAAACCGGAACTAAAATCTCGATTCCGCCGGTTCCCGGAACCGGAACTTGAAAACAAATAATCATTAGGGGTGTATTTTCCGATTTTTTAAAATAGCCATAATTTTTTGTATATTTCATTTGATTCTTTTCCAAAATTCAATAAATTCATAAAAAATCATATTTTTCTGTTTTCAGTTTTCAAAAAAACAAGAAGTACTGCCGGTTTGGCCAGAACCCAAATCCTGTCCGGAACCGGATCCCGGAATCGATCTTGATTTCGGAATCCGGAAACAGAACTAAAAAACCCCGGAACTTCCAGGATCCGGAACCGGAATTTTCGGAACACCTACAATATTTACCCTTCATTTAGCCTCCCCCAATTAAGCGAAAATTTTTAAAGATGAATTTTACACGATTATTGACAAAGTGAAAAATGAGAAAAATGGATAAAATTTCCGCTGATTTTAAATAAAATAACATTTTTTGCATACCAGATCAGTTTTATTATGAAAACCAACTCAGTTTTATTGTGAAAATTTTAATGAAAATTGTCAAAATTTTATTAAAATTTATATTTTATCAATTGTGCCAATGTCTTCCCTTTTTCCCGAAAAAAATCATTGAAAAAGAGCCCACCCACCCCCTTCATTTGAGCCTTCCTCCGGCGGAACTGAAAAAAAGCCCCCACCGGCGGGACTTCTCTTAAAAGAAATACGATATATTCTGTAGATACGATATACGTAATATTCTGTAGAAACTAAAAAACCCCAGAACTTCCAGGATCTGGAACCGGAATTTCCGGAACACCTGCAATATTTACCCTCCAGTCGATGTTTTCTTTTTTATAATGCCAAATTTCAGGAAAATATAACTACCATGTAGTTCTACGCCATTCAGAGCGACGGCATTCTCAGCTCCTTGATGGTCCTAAATATTTTTAAGGCCATAAAGCATAAAGAACGTAGGCTCAAAGATCATAACATAGCTTAAGAAGTTATGGCTGATTATTTCTAAAATTCCTATTAAAAAATTCCTTATTCTTGATTATTCCTTTTTATTATTTTAATTTAACGGGGGGGGGTTTCGGAGGGGAACGGGGTCCAACCCCGTTCCCCTCCGGCAGGAGGTCCAACGCAACGTCCCTCCGGTCCAACGCAACGTAGCTTTAGCACTCAATTACTTCCAATAAACAAAAAAAACTCGTCCCTCCTAAAATGCCCCCTCCAGCAGGAGGTATTGAAAATTTACAAATGAATTTTTGACGAAAAAGATGAAATATTACCAATTTTTTAGTAAAATTTCTACTGATTGCGGTGTTTTGATGGAAATTTTAGGTAAAAATTAAATTAAAAAAAATCGCACATTTTTTGATAAAAATATCAATTTTTCCCTTTTTTCTCGAAAATTTTTCATGGAACATAGACACCTATTTCTTTTTAACGCCCCTTCCAATAGACGACTGATCAAATCAAAAAAATATATAAAAGTTGCTAGCGATAAAAATAGAAATCGAATTGTTGAAAAAATACAAATAAATTTTTGAAAGTAACGATTTTCAAAAGTAAAATTGAAAAATTACATCAAAATTTTCACCATTTTTATAGAATATAAAAAAATGATACAAATAAATCAAAAAAAAATTGAAAAAGTTAAAATTTTAATTTTCCATTTTCAAAATCGAAATAAAACCTTGATTGTTTCGATTTTTAAAATCGAAATTTCGCGACAACCCTGATTGGTACGTAGGGTGAACTGGAGAGGTGGGCCATCTTGTGTTACCGTGTTACCGTTACCATATACGTATAAAAATACCAAACCTGAAACTCGCAGAAGCCGTAACCTTTGTGGCGGTTGTTCACACGATCATATATAAGTCTAAAATGCGATCATTTTTTGGATTTTTTTTGAAAAATAAATTACTTAACACCGAGTAGCATTCCACATCGGCTGAACAGATTGGCGATGCTGCTCTCGTTAGCAGTTTGGGGGATGTTACCGACTAGAAAATTATTTAGGGTTGACATTTAAAAATAAAACGCGTTTAAAAAGGCTTTAAAAATTTATTTGTTAATTCCGTTTTCTCGGCTATTTTTTGCTGAAAAAATACGAAGAATTTACGCCTTAAAATTTTGTAACATTAAAAAACGGAACCGAATCATAACAGAATTTGGTTCTAATCTTCTCATGCACGGTTAACCAGTTCTTAAGGTCGAGCCAAAGGATAAACCTGACCCGATTTTTCTGGCCTAATTTTTCTGATCCGATTTTTCTGGCCCCCCCCCCTGCTCGCCAGGAATTTTCAGTATTCTTCGAGCGAATTTTGTATTTTTATTAGAATTTATAAATTTTTAAAATTTTTCATGTTTAAAAGTATTAAAAATCCTAAAAAAATTGTTCATTAAATGATTTAGAATAAAATTTGCGTAAAAATTTGATAAAATAAATTTAACAATAAAAATCGAAAAATCAAAATTAAAATTTCAGCCCGGAAATTTTTGGCCCTGCACGGATCAGGTCGACCCGGTTAACCTACCGTATTTCCTTTAAGAGAACCCCCTGCAATTGAACCCCCTCCGGTGTTATTGAAAAATAAAACCCCCGGGGGTTCTATTAGAGGAAATACGGTATATGGGTTCTTGGCTCCAGCCCTTCGCACTTCCAAATTATTGACAAAGAACATTTTACCATAAACTTGATAGGTATCAGTAGTATTCATGTATCCGAATGAACGAGAACACTAATTAAAGAAATAATATAAATTTAATGTTGAAAAGAATTGAAAGATCTAAAAAATGAAAAAGTACAATAATATGAAAAATATATTTGTTTAACTATTACTACTATATTTCCTCTAATAAACTAACCCCCTTGGACTGAGACTCTATTTTTCAACACGGAGAGAACTTTATTGGAGGGAGGGTTTCAATTAGAAAGAGTTTCTATTTTTTATTGATGCAAAATTTCCAAGGTATATCACCGGGAACTTTAGATATATAAATTTTTTCATTTATTTATTTATTATTTATTTGAAATCGATATTTATTGGTCCGACAAGATCGGTAAATGTTTATCTTAAAACAGGACTACCTTCATGAAAGTCACTAAATGGTTAAGCCTTATCATTATCACTAAACACTAAATTAAGATGTCATTAAAAACATTAATTGCCATTGAAATTGTTTTGAAAAATATTATTCAAATTTTTATCAGAAACTCAAATAAAGAAAAAAAAATCACACATCCTGTCGATAGTTTGAGAAATTGTCAGAATATTTAAAAAAATAAGCTACATTTCATCTTCTTTACATTATTATATTTTTCTTTACATTATTATATTTTTTAGAGATGGTATCTTTAATGCATTTATCCAGAAATTGGATGAAATACAATTTTGGTGCTGAGAGAATTGACTTTTTGGACAAAAATATTGATTTCCTTCAAAAATTTTAGAAAAATTTACCAATATTTTGAAAAGTTTCCAAAATTTTGCGATTCTTAGGGGGTGTATTTTCTTACTTTTTAAGACAGAAAAAATACAATTAACAAAAATGCATTCATAATCAAAAATATTCAACAAAAAAGTGTGATCTAACGTAACCTACATCATCTCGGTATATGGTAAGCGTATATGATAGTGTACAGTAAGCGGTATACTTGTAAAATTCAGTACATAGAAAAAATCCAATGAAAGACGTGAAATTTCCTCAAACCGAAAATTAACTGGCTGATATTTAAAATAGCTTAACAATAAAAGGGTTATTTTTGGCCTCCAGTTGAGTTTCGGTTTGAGGCAATTTCACACCTTTCATTGGATTCGAGCGGTGTTGGTGGTGGAATTTCAAGCACTTCATTGGATTCGGTCGATTCAAACTTTCAAACTCAACTACCCTGCTCCACCTCCATTAAAATATCTATTTTCTTCCACGGCTATCGATTATAATAATGATTTCAATTTCAATTCAATATTGTTGGCTTGAAAACACAAAATTCAAAAAATTTATTTTATAAAAATTCCCGTTTTAAACATTTGTATTTTTAAAATTTCCGCAACCTGATATTGATTCCTGCGATTTCATCAATGATTTCATGCCAACTGCACATTAATTATTCTTTGTTTATCTTTGCATTTTTCCACCTGTCTTCGGCGGTTGTCGTACGCAATTTAATTAATCTCTATAAGTACAGATACATTGGAGGCCAAAAAATATCTTTACCGTCCCCGAATTTTATCTTTCTCAGCATTTCTTGATTTTTTGTCTCGGAAATTCTGTCTCTTTTCCCCTCCCTTCTCACTTCTTGATCCCTGAACAAGTTTCTCCACCTCTCGAAACTCGAAACCCAGGGAATCGATTCCCTTAAATCCTAAAAAATCCCAAAAATCCCCCCCCCCCAACTTCAAAAAAATTGTTTTTTGACTTTGACCCAAAAATCCGATTCGATTCCCTCCTTAAGGATCCCAATTTTGTGGTTGTTCTCTAATTTTTCCCAAATTCTCCGAATTGTTACCATTAGCAGTGCATGGTTCCGGCTCCGCTCCGGCTCCGGAGCTAGAGCCGAAAATTTGAGAGGTCGGAGCCGGATCTCTAAATTTTCGACCATTTTTGGTTCCGGCTATTGAAAATATATCAATCGATATTTTCAAAATAAAAAAAGATTATATTGAAAAAATTAACTAAAAATAAATTCTCAATAATATTTACAACAAAAAATATTTAAACAAAAAATATATTTAAATTTAAAACAAAAATATCCTCTTTTTAAAAGAAAAAATAATCGTGAGATTTTTTCGCAATTTTTTCTCACCACGGATTTGCCGACCACGGAATGGGCCGGTCCGTGTAATAACATGCAAACGATTGTCTTGGATTTTAATTAATTTTATTTTTAATATATTTAAAATTATTTTATTCCATATTTGTCTGCCCGGTCCAGGAAATAAGAAAAATTCCGGATTTTTAGTCAATAGATCCCGGACAAAATTTATTTTTAGACAAAATTTTACAAAACCGCATTTTATTAATAAAAAATATTGTTAGTGTACAATATAAAAAAATGTTTAAGATCCTAAATATTCGAAGTTTGGTGTACAAGTCAAAACAAAAATATAGCAAAAAAAGATTATTAAAAAAATTAACTAAAAATAAATTCTCAATTATATTTATAACAAAAAATATTTAAACAAAAAATATATTGATATATATTATTGCTAGAATTTTTGTTATTTTTAAAAAAAAGTTTGAATTTTTTTGGAATAGAGTTTGGATTTTTTATTTGAAAATTTTTCAAAGAAAAATATTCAACATTTATTTTTTGAAAATTTTGCAGCCTAAAATGAATGATAGTCGACTTGATTATTTGAACACAATTAGTCCCGATGATCTGCGCTCGTTTAGCTTCGAATTGCATCTTTTTTCATTTTTGTGATTTTAATTAATTGTTTTGGCGTATTTTTGATTCTCAAACGAAGTACCAACGAAATGAAAACGTACAAATTGTTTTTGCTGAATATATGGGTAAGTAAATAGTAAATAATATAAAATCTAAAAATGTAAAAAATTATTAAAAATAATAAATAGTGTTAGGGCTTAGGCCTAGGGTTTTTTGAAAAATTTTAAAACCAATTTTGAATAGGAAAATAGTCTATTATTAGGGTCATCGGTGGCGAGAATTTTAAAAATGAACTTATTTTGAAAATTTTTTCCAAAATTTTTTAGAGGCCTCAGATCGGTTTTAAGTCCATTATGCGGCAATTGGAGACGGAGAATGCAAAAAAGGCAGTATTTTTGAAAAAATTTCGAGTAATCATCGCATTACCTAATTCCGCACTTAGAAAAGACCCTCACAGCTTCCCCGCATATGGATATTGCTTATGTTATCAAAAATGTTATATACTAGAATTTTTTACCATTTAAGCTAAATACCGTAAGTATTTTAAAATATTACCTATTTCAATTGTATAGAACCAAAAAATAGATTAATCATATAATTATAAGGTTATTTTATAATACCATATAGGTAATTATATAATACCATATAATTATATAAATTTAGCTTTGGGCTTTCGTGATCGACATCCAATTATTGTTACTGGTCCAACCGTATTTTTTGTTTCCGCTTGCCGGTGCTTGTCAACTGGGACTGATTCGTTATACTAACAGCACTTTGTGGGGTGTATATTTTCCATTGGTATGAATGAGCACATTAATGTTTAATTCTATTTTTTGAATTTTTGGATTTTATTATCGACACGAAGAAAAGAACTAAAATAAGCGCAATAATCAGAGTCAAAAAAATCGAATTTTTTAAATATGTGTGGTTTGTTTCTTCTGCTGTAGGAAAATATTCCATTTTTGCAAAAAAAATAATTAAAAATTAAATATAATATATATTTAAAAATTTTATATTTTATAAAATAAATTATTTATTTTTTATTCTAATTTAATATTTTTTAATTAATTTATTTGTTATAACACATATACCATTTGTAGTTACTGTACTTCTTAACAATCGCAACAATTGGTATGTCCTTCGGGCATGCCATGATTTATCGTCTTTCTCTGCTGACAATGCCAGGTAGAATTACCGTATACTCCAATATATTTAAATAAAAAATTATTTTTTTTAAATTTTTAGGTACAAAATTGGCCAAATTTTTTGCTTCAAAATGGTTCAAAATGGCGGTGTATGCACTGCATTTTACAGTCTATGCATGTATCACGCTGATTATATTGTTTTTGCAAAAGGCGATGAACAGCAAAATGGATACACTGCGGGAACAGTTGTATAGTGTAGGTTTTTTTGAAAATAAAATTAGTAAAAAATAGGTACAAATAAATAAATAATATATAAAAAATATAATATGAAAAAATGATTTGATTATTCGAAAATTTTAATTAAAAAAAATAAAATAATTTTTTGATATAACATGGTACTTTCCGGTTATAGTATGGTTATGGTTATACCCATCTAAAATTTTGAAAATAATTAGGTACTCATTAAAATACTCATGAATGTAAAGTACATATATTTGAAAATAAATTGCAATGAAAACGATAAATATTTTTCAAAATTTTGTCTAAAGAATGGATATAAAAGGCAAAAATGGCTTTTGTGTGAGGGATACTATTTTCGAACTAGGTTTAGTTCCCGTCTCCGAAAACACGTTTTTAAACACGTTTTTAAACACGTCAAAAAAATCAGGGGCCAGGGTTTTTTCCGGATCCGATCGTTCAGTTGGGTTTTTCCGGGTGAATGGGGGTTTTCCTTTTTTTAAATCCGGGGAGAAGGGTATTTATTGCAACAAAAAAAAACCCGGGGTTCGGGGAGGCAGTTCTTCGTCGTCGGCGACGAGGACCAACCCTATTTGCAATATACCTAACCAGAAAGTACCAATAACATTAGAAATATCCAAATGTGAAGCCGATATTGGCCACAAATTTGTGCGTTTTTGCGGTGGTGGATGGCACCGTGTTAATTTGCCTTTTGTTCGCCATATCCGTGTGCTTTTTCTTCGCCATTTTGATTATTTCAATTGTTGCCTTTGCCTCCGCTATTCTGGCCAGCCGAAAACAATGGTTAAGCGCGAACACTTACAAAATGCATCGAAATTTTATGAACGCACTTATTACACAGGTATTCGAACAAATTACCAAAAAATACTATAAAATTTCACTGAATTCTGCCGAAAATACAGAGTTTCGGGTCAGATTGGTCCAAATTTGTCGGCTCATGTTTCCCATTATCAATTACATGTTACATCACTGGGGACTAGGACCCTTTCTGAAACTCAATTTTATGGGGTTCAAAAAAATCCAAAAATTTTATTCGATAAGTTTTTCAAAAATTCCAAGTGTTTTTCGGGGGTGAAAAATTTAGGCCAAGAAAATACACACACACCTAAAATCTGAAACTTTTTTAAACAAAAATTGATTGATCGATTCGAAAAAACTGATAAAAATTGATTAAAAACTATTTTAAAAATCAAAAAATTGGATCGATTTAGATAAATTGTTATTGAGATTCGGGTCGTTTTACTGCCAGACATTAGGAGTGTTTAGAACCTTCAAAAATTTATATTACACATGAAACAGAACTTAAAATCAAAATTGGAGATGGGTATTATAAATTTAGAAAAAAACGGCATCGATAAAAAAATAATTTCTTAAATTAATTTTATTTTATAAAGTTATTATATTTGAAGTAATTATAGCCTCACTAATAGTTTTATTATTATATATTATATAATAATAAAATTATGATAAAAAAAATTCACTTCGAAAAAATTAAAATTTTCAATTTGCTGGAGTTGGCTCCGGCTCCAGGCTCCGGCTTTTTTAATTTTCGGCTCTGGCTCCGGCTTTAGCTCTGTAGCCGGAGCCCGGAGCCGGCACAGCACTGCTCACTATAGCTTATTTATATTAAATTTAATTTTTTTGTAATTATTTTTTAAATATTTATTTGCAATTTCTAAATAGTTTAATTTTTAAATTCAAATTTATTCTTTTTCAAAAAGTTATATTATTAATTTTTAAAATTTATTTTACAAATTTTTCATAAAATAAAATAAATTAATTTTTAAATTAATTTTTCAGATTGCTATTCCTTTTATTTTTCTACTTGTTCCAGTTACGCTTTTTTTCTGTGTATGGCACTCAACTGGCCATTCCCGAAAAGTTTGCAATTAACTTTTTAAATTATGATAATGGTTTTAGTCCCCCAAATTTTGTTAAAAAATTCCAACAAAAAATTCATAAATTCAGTTCATTGGGCTGTTTTTTAGACCGGCTATCCCCCTGGTTTTGATATATTTATTATTTTTTATAAATACGAAAAATAAAAACATACAAGTTTATAACTCTCCAGGATAAATTTTAATTTTAAAAATGAGCAAAAATCGAAATAGATATATTTTATAAATTAAATAATATATATTTTTAATTTTATAATTTCTTAGATTTTAACGAAATATTAGTGTTCTTCGCCAGTTTGCACTCCATTTTGAACGTATTGGCCATGATTTGTATCACGCATCCGTATAAGGAAGCAGTTCAACAAATGGCCAAAACGGCGCGAATTTTTTTCTTCAAAAAAATTGTTTGAACAAAATGTCCAAAATGGCACCGCCGTGATTACTCTCACTTCTCCCATAAAAGTTACCGGACCAAAATCATTTTAATTAGCTTAATCGATTTTTTTCTTCAAACATTTATATTTTTCTATTTAAAATTAGCTTATTTGGTGCCTTGGGATAAGAAATTTCAAAAATATATTATCAAATTCGTGATAAAAAAATAACTTTATACAAAAAAAAACACAAAAATGATTAGGGTTCGTACCAAAAATATAAATATTGTTAATTTGTCATTTACTGATTTTTAATTATCGGTTTTTATATCGATTTAAAAAAATTGAATTTGTTGTAAATAATACATTCATTATATGGGTTACAAAAATTTAAGAAAAATATTTTAAATCTAAATAAAAGGGTTTTTAGTTAATTTATTAATCTAAATATTTTGGAATTAAAATGCTTTAAACCAATTTTTAATTAAATAAATTGTTTTTAGCACAAAGTGCAAAATTATGCTCTTCTTTTATATATTTTTAATAGTACACCGATTAGTGTAAAAATTCAATTCTTGCAAAAAAAAACTATAAAAATAATTTAATTTCACTTTTATCTTTTTGGGTTGGTAAATATGGATATTGATACTATTTTAATTTATTTTTTATATGGGTTATAGCAACAACAACAAAAAACAGAATAAGACATACACTTTGGATTTTAGGTATGTTATATATTTTTGTTTGTTATATATTTATATTTTTGTTTGTATAATTAATTAATTATTAATAATAAAAAAATAGTCGGTTTTTTGCATTTTGGCAAAAAGTTGAGACAGTGCCAAGCTACTTCAGACTGGTCATGTCTTCCTTCGCCCAGCGCACTTCCACCTTCTCGCTCCCAACTTCCGGCACTGTGACCATCAGCGCCTCCGGACCACTGCAGTCGGAACTCCGGAACGGTGGTGCCCAACTGCGTGCCGTATGTGCCTTGCAAACACTCTCACATGGTTGTCGAGAGCTCCCACCGCCCGCTAGCCCTGCCAGGCCAATTGCGAGCGTCCCTTAGTTGCAAGGGCACTGCGAGTAAAGCAATCTCACAGTGCGGAGTCGTACCCCGGGTGTGTTTGGTGGGCTGGCCGACCCACTAACCACTCGGCTATACGAAGCGCATGGAGGAACATGGAATTGTGTCGTTTATAAAGGAAACAATAGGGAGAGAGCAGGGCGAATGGAGAGATCGGCAGAGAATGAGACTTGAAGGAGAGAGCATGGCAGAGGAAGAGAAAAAAAAACTATGGAGAAGAGATTAGGAGAATAAAAAAAGAGAGGAAGGGAAGGAGAGAACAGGGTGGAAGAAGAGACTAGAGAAGGAGAGTGAAAATAGTATCCCAGGTATACTGTTAGAGAAATACGGTAGCGATCAAGATTGTGAGTATCAAACCAGATTAGGTATACTTAAATTTCTGGATTTACAATTTTGCCAAAATTCTAATTATTATGGGGATCTAACAAAAATAATCATTTATACCGTTCAACTTAGGTAATTAATCGTACAGTATATATTAATCGTACAGTAGGTAATTAATCGACCAGTATAATCGTACAGTATACAGTATATAGGTATACTTCTTATATGAATATATATCATTCATATATACACTAGAATTGCATTACCAAAGTTTAATGCAGGGTCTCATATGTAAAAAACTGGTACCCGTGTCATACCCGAAATCTGGGTTTTTTCAACCAGAAAGCTAAAAATC
>JAQIYK010000846.1:0-11802 GCA_034700465.1 Rotylenchus robustus | reverse complement strand
TTTACAAGATCTCTAGCATAGGTGTCCAGGGGGGGTCAACCCCCCCCACCCCCACCTCGATCGCCGATCGCAGAGGGTCCCCCAGTGTGGCGGTAGGTCGATCGCACGCGATCGAAAAAATTGAGGAAAATTTGTAAAAAATGATAAAAAAAATTGAAGGAAAAAGAATAAAAAATTTAAAATAGCATTAAAAAATTGATTATTATTCATTTTAAGCAATTTTTCGGTTTTTTTTTTGGTCGATCGCACCCAAAAAGGCCTGCAACAGGTGGATGGGGGAGGGGAGGGGTCAAACGCCGATCGCGAGGCCGGTGGGCAACACCCCCCTTGGACACGTATGTCTATAGTATAGTTGAAATTTTGGAAATCTCTAGAAATTGTAGGCTTCAGCATCTAGAAAATTTTAAAATTTTCGAGGCCATTTAATTTTTAAATTTAGGAGTCGTTGGCCGCAACATCGGCCGCACCAATTGCGCCGATGGGACGTTACGGCGCAACGGCTACCGAGTTACCGAACAGCTATGCGCTGGACTCGCCCATACTCATCCAGAGGGCAGGTTAGCAGAAAAAATATAGGTTCAGAAAATAGGCTCCTTAATTTTTAATTTTCAATCATTGGAAAATTGAGAAAACTAATATTTTTCATTAATTTCTGTTTGGTTAAAAGCCTGTAAGCTCGACTAATTTACAAGACTTCTAGTAGTTTTCGGCAGGCCAAGGATTTTTCAAAAAACTCGGCAGACCAAGGATTTCTCAAAAACTCGGCTACTTTAATAAGTGTTGTTACATACATATAACAGAATTGATTATATATATGTAAACATTTGCATAAGAAAATTTTTTCAACTTTTGGAAAAAATAGTATGTAATTTATGATTTTTTGATATTTTAATTTTTTGTTTATTTATTTAAATTCTCAAATTTTGTACGATTTGTAATTTGTACTTTAAAATGTGAAAATATCACCTCAGACCTCATATATCTTTGTCCAAATGATGAGTTAAAAGTAGTTCAAAAATTAAATTTTAAATTAATTTCAAAATTTTTTTTTAAAAATTATTTATGATTTTTTGAGCATAATTAATTTAAAAAAATTAAAATTATTTATATTTTTTAATTTTAAATTTTATACGATTTCACCTCACATGTTTTGAGTTAAAAGTATAAAAACTAATATTTTTATTTATTTTTCCTCACATTTTTAGACGCAATTTCGCATCAAATTGCCTCCGTCCACGACCGTCCAGACGGGGGTCGGCCCACCGTGCTGTGTGTCGGGCGCGAACTGGTCGCGGTGGGCACCGCACGCGGACTGTGCCTGTTCTTTGATAAGCATACGCAGAGGCTGGCGCACTTCGTGCAAGCGGAAAAGAGTAAAAAATAAATTAATTAATTTAAAATAAGGTAAGGGAATCGAACCCGAGCCAATCCGTCCGATCTGGCATGTTACGCAACGCTGCTATTTTGAATTCAACAGCACAGATGTTTTAAAACTCGGCGCAAAAATAATTCAAAATAAAAATATAAAAAATCCATTAAGACACTTATGTTTCTTTACATTTTATTTTCTCTTTTACATCATTCTTGTCACTGTTAGATCAAATTGTATTTTTAAACATTCGCTTCGAAAAATTCCTATTTTATAATTAATTATTTTGTCGGGAGCAACCAACAGGTTTTAGATTACCATTTTTCTAAAAAGTTCAATTTTCATTTCTTTGTTAAATAAAATGTTTTTTTCTCGAAAAATTGCTTTTAAAATATTTAAATCGTTCAATACCTCATTCTTAATTGCATAAAAGTATATTATATCAACCAAAAAAGGTTTTTCAAATTTTTGAAAATCTTCTAAATGTTTTCTTTTTTAAATTATATAAAGTTGGAAGGGGCCTAGTGACTTTAAAAATAAAATTTTGTCAAAATGTGACTTAATTTTGGACATTTTTTTTCAAGCATATGGTTCCATCTCGTGTTTGGACTTTTCGCCCGACCAACAACGCCTTTGTGCCGGCTTCAGTCAGGGTGCGCTGATGGTGTTCGACTGCGCGAAGGGACGCGTGCTAGTCCAGTCCGCCGAGCTGATCCAGCCGGGCCGAGGCATTTTGCACGTCAAATACATTTCAAGGTTTGAAATTTAAAAATTTCCAAAAATTTTTATTTTTTTGTTGTAAACTTTCAAAAAATTGTGGTCTTATTTGATGGGACGCCCCCTCCATCCTACCTACTAGTGTTTTTCAATAAGTTGATCTTTTTTCATTTTTGAAATCTCAAATTAGTAGTGTCTTTCTTATTAGTAAATTTTTAACTTTTTTAATTTTGAATATTGCGGAGAAGTAATGAAATTGCTAGACAATTTCCTCGAGCCATTAAGCTAACTTATTTGGGTTTAAAAAATTATTTTCTTTTTAAATTACTAGTAAAAAAAAAAGAAATTAGAATATTATATTAAATTAAAATTGTAGAACTATAGAATTAGGAAATTTTAGTTTTTTTCTTTGATTTGTTTTCTATAAAAAAACATATTTTAGTTTTGCTCTGCTTATCGTGGACAGCGGTGGCAATGTGTACGAATTCCATGAAAGGCGTCACAAACGCAGGAAGCGCGACGGTGTGCGCTGCTTGTTCGCCGGTTGCAAGGGCGAAGTGACAAAGTTCGAATTTTGGAATTTTTAAAAATTAAATTTAAACAAAACAATTAAATTTTACTTATATGGAATTATCAAATTAAATATTCAAAATTTAAAATAGAACAACCTTCTTTTTTAAATATGGGATCAACAAAAACAAACGTTTATCCTTTTTTAATTTAAAATAAAAATAAGTAGACCTTGCAAAGACTTTTTTTGTTTTTCACATGAAATTTTAAAAATATATTACCGAAAACGCGAAAACTATTATAAAATTGGAAAGTGGCTGACTTTTGCAAAAAAAAAACAACGAAAAAAACATTGTGGAAATATAAAAATATGAACTTTGAATAAAAAAAATCTCAAAGGGCTTCTCCTTTGTTTGACACTTGAAAATATGCAAATTTTGTGCTCATTATTTGCTCTCTCCCCCACCCACTCAATCAGTATTTGCTTTGTGCACACGGTGGACGTGGAGTTGCTGGTGTTGGCCACCTTCCACCAGGCGCTGTTGTTGTCCACCAAGCGGCGTGGTGCGCCGGTTGGACGGCTCCGTCTTCACGGCTCCTCCCTCCATCCGCCCATCATTGATTGGCGCGAGCGAAGAATGGGGGTGAGTATAGAGATGGAGGAGATCAAATGTTGATCTGAAAATTTGCTGGTTTATTTACAAGGAATACCTCGTAAATGTGTTGATTATGCTAATTTTTTAATGAAATTCTTTAGGTTCTTTAATTAGTTTTAAATTTTGACCAAATTATTATTTTTCCCCATTTTTTTAGAAAAACTATACCTTTTTCATATATACCATATAATATAACTATGCAAAAACAGGAAAATACAGGTGTAAGAAAAAAATTAAAACATCATTCCATTTGAAATCAGGGTTGCCGCGGGTCGGCAAAAAAGTCGGACGGGTTTCGGAAAAAATTGTTTAAAATTGAATAAAATCTTTGAAAAAATGTCAAAAGAAATTCAAATAATTGAAAAAGTCGAAATTTGAAACTCGAAATTTTGAAGGAATTTTCATTTTCGAAATAGGACTAGAAATCAAAATAAAACATCGAAAGTTTCGATTTTCTAAATCAAAATCGAAATTTCGCAACAGCCCTGGGGAATAATCAGGTACAGGCCGATATAAAAGCCTATAAAAGCACAACTATAAAAATTTGGCTCTCCCCCCCCGAAAAAAAGGCCCTGGGGGGTTTGACCATTTCATTTTCACATGTATGGGTTTACATGTATTCATTTTCACATGTTTTGCACATGTATGGTTTGCGTTAAAATATGTATAAGCAAATTTGCAGATCCACTCCAACAGTAATGCGTTGGTACGCGACCTGAGGTTGTGCGTGGGCCGCGAGCGCGAACTTTGCCTGTACCAGGTGCGACAACGCGTCGGGGGCGACTTGCTGTTCCCGTTGGCCAGGGTGATCCACACTGAACAGCCCCTGCTCAACCTTAAATGGTGAAAGAAAATTGAACAAAAATTAAACAGAATGTATTTTAAGACCGTGTTTTTGAGTAAAAATTTATTTTATATCAGGCTTTAAAAAAATCAGACTTTAAAACAACTAAATTTACAATTTTTATATTGGAGAAAAAGATGGATTTGGAAGTTTAAATTTGCGATTTAAAAAAATCAAAATTTGAAAAATTCTTAAAATCATTAAATTTACGGTTTCTGCACAGAAAAAAAGTTTAAGTAAAAAATTTAAATTTATTTAAAAAAATTGAGCTTTCAATTGACAAAGATAACATTTCAATACATTTGGACCAAATTTTATTAATTTTTACTTTATTTTTTTAATCAGGCTTGACGATTGGGCTTTGCTAGCACTGACCGGCGACGGGGGCGATGAACAACTGCAACTGATAGAATTGCATCGCCACGAGCACAAAAAGGCCGTTGCGGGTAAAAATTAAATTTTACACAAATTTTGCAAAATTTTCGATTTATTTTTGAAATTTTTTTAAGGAGCTTTGGTGACAGCAAGCGAAAACATCGGACAAAAGGTGCAGCTGGTGTACAACAGTGCGGATTTTAAGGGTCTATCCACTGGGCGCAATGTCAGCGAGGTTTGGATTATTTCTGGAAAAATCCATAAATTCAATATAAAAACTGTAAAAATAATAATAAGTTATGTCACAAAATTCTAAACATTATTCAAAAATTAATGAAAAAATTTAAATTTTTGGGTTATGAAAAGTTGCACATTTGGATTAGATAATTTATCATTCCATGACTTAAACAACTCAAAATAAAAATTTCAATCGATTCCGAATTCGATTTTTTTGGTGGTTTTTCTTTTTTTGTTCAAATTTTAACGAAAAAATCCAAACTTTTAGGCAATGTACAAGCTGGCGGACTTGGTGTGCTATCACTCCATGTCGCGGCATGCGGGCGATGAGCAAGTCCATTTGCTTGGTCGCAACGGCATTTTCCGCGTCCAGCTGATGGACCAGGCCGAGCAGCTTGACGCGCTGGTGAAAAAGTAAGGTGCAAATGGAGTTTTTCGACTAAAACTTGATTTTTTACACTGAAATTTTAGTTAATTTTTTGCATTGAAATTTTTTCAATTTTGAGTGTTTTGACTCAAAACTTAAATATTAGAAAATTATCAAGAAAAAAGTTGACATAAATGAGTGCCAAATTGAAAATTTAGTTTTGTATTATGGTACATATCGAGAATGGCTATTGGAGTCGAAATATATATTTTAGGGATAAAAACAATAAAAATAATTAATGTTTTTCGTATAATTTCTTTATTTTTGTAAAATTTTTGGACGCGCATATTTGGGATAAGATTTTGTTGAATAAAAGTTCAATATGTATTTAAAAAAATAAAATTTATTTTTATTTTTTCTCCAAAAATTTAGACAAGACATTGCCTCGGCACTGCTGTACGCGGTGGACGTGTGCAGTGGCCGGGTGCGCGACCGGTCGCGTCGCGGCGATTTTCGCGCGCGCGTCTCGCGCGCGGTGCCGCAGCTGGTGGCGCAACTGCTGGAGCGGACCATTGACGGGTTGGACAGCGGGCGCATTGATGAACTGATTGCGCATTACAAGGTGTTTTTGATATTTTAATTTTTTTTTTAAATTTTAAATTTTTTCTTTTTTTTCGATTTTTCAAAAATTCCGTAGAAATTTTGAACAAAATTGGTTCTACTCGGTAACCAGTAACCACAGAAATAAATTAAAGAAGAAAAACGGCTAAAAAACGAAGAAAAGCGAATAAATTTTAAACTAATAAATCTGTTAAAACAACAAAAAACTAAAACCAAACCCTCATTTAAACTTTTATTTTAAAAAACCCCAATAAAAACTATGTAAAAAATGTTTAAATGGAACTTTTTTTGTTAATTTTCAGGGAAGAAACATGGATAATTGTAAAAAAAAAAGAAAATAATACTTTTAATAAACTTTTTGGGCAAAATAAATGGGCAAAAAATTGCTGCAGGAAGTGGGATTCGAACCCACGCGGGCATGCGCCCACTAGAATACTCAACCAATGAGCAAGCATTTGTGTTGCTTGAGTCTAGCGCCTTAGACCACTCGGCCATCCCTGCACAGCGCAAAAGCACACAAAAATCATTTTTGAGCAAATGTTTTCTTTTTTGACTGTTTAGAAAAATAAAAAGTGTTTTTTTCAACTACCAATATAAATGATTAATCAATTTTTTATTGAAAATGATTTTTAAAAATAAATTAATGGTATTTTATATGATATGGTTTTGATTATGGTTGGTATTTTATATGTAAATGATTAATCAATTTTTTTTATTGAAAATGATTTTTAAAAATAAATTAATTTGCTGGAAATAATTATTTCAAAACAATTTTTTAAATACCATATTTTTTAATGGGTATAAATACCATATTTTTTAAAAAACTATTAATCAAATTTTTTATTCCAAATAATTTTTAAAATAAATTAATTTATTGCAAAAAATTATTTTAAATACCAAACAATTTTTTATATTTTTTGAGCTATTTTTGCATAGCGCGGCAATTTTGGGATAAATACCCCTCAAACCAAGTCCAAAAAATGCAAAACTATAAAATAAACCAATTTCGATTTTTGGCTGCAATTTTCGATTTTTTTAAATATATTTTCGTCCCAATTACGCATAACGCATAACATTTTTTGGATTCATCAACAAAATATGACCATTTCGCACTTATTTTTTTAGGGACGCGTTTAACGTTTTTTTATAAAATTTTCTAGGTCCATGAAAGGTTAAAGGACTAAAATATTTTTTGAACTGTTTTTACCTTTTTTGTTTTTAGCGCAACATTCATGTGCTTCTGCGATCCTGCATCACGACCAGTCATTTTGAACTGCTCTACGGGACGGTGTACGTGCAGTTGCAGAGGGACAGCCTGTGCCGGCCCATCTTTCTTGAACTGCTCGAAGTTGGTGTCATGTCAATGTCATTATAAAAATACGCTATAATCTTTGGACAATCAAACTTTTTTATTTATTTTTTTTCGGTTTTTCAATTAAGAAATTTCATTGGCAGTGATCACCTCTCCATAGGCACTTATGATTTTTAATTTTAATAGAAATTTTGATTGAATTTTTTATAAAATTTATTTATTTTGAAATTAAATTTTTTGAGGAATTTGTGCTTGAAGGCCAACTGGACCGGCCACCTCCGTCGCTGGTCAACGACTACCTGGCCTACCTGCTCGGCGAGGGCCAACTCCCCCAGTATGAGCAAAGTGTGACTCGACTACCTGTTGAATGCCTCGACTTGCATCAAGTACAATAGCGAAGACATTTTTAAAAAATTAAAAAACTATCTAAATTTCAATTTTAGTTGTTTTTCATATTTTTTATTATATATAATTTTTCAAAGAATTTTATTTTTTAATTTTGACTTTTTGAAAATTTATAAGTACATTTTTCTTTAAAAAATCACTTACTTAAATTTTCAGCCCATTTATTATTATTTTTTGAATTTTTAAACTTGTTTGAAATTTTCAACTTTAAAATATATTTTTCAAGGTTATGACGACCTGTCTCCAGTATCAGCTCTTCGACGGCCTTTGCCATGTGATGAACAACGCGATGCGCGACTACATTGGACCGTTGAAGGTTCCAAAAATTGAAATTTTGCATTTTTTTCCTATAATTTTCACAAAAAATCCAAACTTTTTTTTCGCTTTCTTCCACAGGAAATGTTCGACCACGTGCAACGCTTTGTGCACAAGGAGGTGCTGTCGGACTGCGAAATTGCGCAGGCCAACAAGTTGCTGCTGTACCTGAGCTGTTGCCTTGCGGGCCGGGCTTACCCGTACGGGGAACTGCCGGACGAACATCTGGTGCACACCGTCCCGCTGGAGACGTACAAAGTATGAGAAGTCCCCTTGGAGCCAAGTACTAGGGGAGAAATGAACTCTAGATCAGCAGGGGTGGATCGAAGTTTCGATTTCGACATTTTTCGAGGTTTTTTCGATTTATAAAGATGACTTTCGATTTTGAGTTTTTCCCATTTTCTTCCGATCCACCCCTGTTCTAGATACGCTTTCGAGGTTTTTTTAAAACTCACTTTCGAGGCTTTTGTTTTTATTTTTTATAAATTTTTTATAATTTTTTTTTTTTTAATTTTGAAGATTTTAAAGCAAATTGGTCTGAAAAAATAATGGTAGACACGAGTCAAGATCTAGTCTAAATTTTTCGAGACAACGTCTTTATTAATAAATTGAAATTTTAGCTCGATAATTGATGGCGTTGTCGTCTCGATGAGTTTTAAAATTTCGCGAGGTGTTTCAATTTCGAAACAACACATTTACCGAACAAAATATTATTAGATTTGACTTTGCTCTCTTTTATTATTTTCTATCTTAATAACCCTATATTTTTGTAACATATTATTACGTTGTTTTAAAGCTTGATTTTTTTTTAAATATTTTTGGGAATTCGCCAATTTTTCTCCTTCAGTTCCTTGTGCAACTCCGTCCCAAATTTGTGCCCGGTCCGCCCTCCTCCATCGGCTCGTCCCCGTCGCCAACCACCGCCACAAATGGCGAAATGCACAGTGACAATGCGGCGGCGGTAGATGAACCAAGTGAAGGCGCGACGGCGTCAAGTTCGAGCAGTACACACCACCAGTATTCTTCTGGCAAAGGGCTTACGCCTACAGCAGCACAACGGGTGGGCCAACTGCGCTTTCCGCACCTGCAGTTGCTGCTCCGGCTGGATGCCCAACAGTTCCTGAACGTGATCAGCACGTGCGCGGACGCGCCGGTGTTCGCCAACACGGAAGGTGTTTTTAAAGGATTTTAAAAACTTGTTAATATTACAATAAAAAAAATTTGATTTTTCTCTCGTGCTATGAGGGGGTCGAGCTATAAGAAATTTGCATTTTTTGGTATTTAGGACGTCTAAAGCGTTTAGTGGACGTGTTGATCGCCCGGTGCGTGGAGGGAGACGATGAACGCAACGAGCTTGGTCCACTGCTGATAGCATTTGTTGCCGGACTGTTGCAGAAGGGTGCCATCCAACGGGATGTCTTCGTGTTTACCCAGGTACACAGAAAAAAAAACAGAAATTCAATTTTTGCTGAATTTTCAGAAAATTTTACTCGATTATTTTTCCCGTGTCTGAAAAAGTAGATTTGGGTAAAAGATTTTTCAGATTTTTTTGCTAAAAGTTGTTGCTTTTAATCATAAGCTCTTTAGTTGTTTAATTTTTTTTTGGGAAATTTTACAGTATAATGTACATTACATTTTTTTCATAAATATTAAAATGCAAATTGGAGGCAAATTTTTTTCTAAAAAATATATTTATATTTTTTGGCTGTTCAGCTGATCCAACGGGTACTGAAACAGCGCTTTGACAATCTGCGTGCCCAGAAACAGGCCGAGCAGGCCATTGTGGACCTATTGAAAACGGTGCCCGAGCTGGACCTGGACGAGGTGTTGGCAATGGCACAGGAACAGCCATAGTAAGGAGTTCGAAATTTCAAATTTGAATTTTTTGATTAAAAATAAAGGAATTTAGCCTTTTTGAGTTTTTATGAATTTTATTTTATTGATTTTTAGTTTTTTTAAATACTCTTTACTATAAAGATATGAAATCAAAAATAAATAAATAAATTTATTTTTTAAAATTTAAAAGAAACGGATATCTTTTTTTCAAATAATCATTTTTGCGTATTTTTGATTAAAATTTTGCTTTTTGACTTTATGAATTTTAATTATTTGTTTCTTTATTTTTACTTTTTAATTTTAAATTAAAAAAAAAGTTTTCCCCGAAATTTTAGCATCCACATTTGCGCTTACATTTTCACCGCACGCAAGCAGTACGTCCCGCTGTTGGAGTGTTGTCTTGGCGACCAATCTGAACCAGTAAATTTGCAAAAAAAAAATATGAAAATTTTCGATTTTTTACAGAAAAATGTGTTCCCAATTTTGGACGACCTGTTCAACAATTTGCGTGACCCGGAGTTACTGAACGAAATTCGACAATTTTCGCGCCGTCAGTTGGACCGGTTGTCCAGCTTGGATCCACAGGTATGCAAATTTTGGTAAAAATGATAATAAAAAAAATAAAAAATTTCAATTATGAAATCAAACAAATTGTTTTTTTAATTAAAAAACATTTTTTTGGCATTTCTGTAACTAAAAAATTTATTAGATTAGAATGAAAATGTGATTTTTGGATGGAATTTAAAAATAAAAAAGATAAAAAATCGTGTGGATTTATATGTAAAACATCAAAAAATCGTGTGTTTTTTGGCTAAAATTGAAATTTTTTAGATTAAAAAATTAGATTTTTGATGGAAATTTTCAATAACAAAAAGTTGTTAGAATAAATTGATTGTCTTTTTTTCAAATAAAAATTTGGATTTTTGAAATTTTGAATTTTTTAGCTCAGCGCCCACCTTGTGTTGACCCATCTGCCCGAACTGTTGGCCAAAGCGCGCTCAAATCCACGCAAATTGCCATTCCAACTGCTTAGACACTGTTTCTTATTTCGGTGCGAAAATTAATTATTTTAGCTTTTTTATAATGCCAAAGGTCCAAAAATTGGAAAATTTAGGTAAAAAAGAAAATTTGCAATAAAAATTAAGATTTTTCTAGGTGTGAAGGAATAAAGCGGATTTCTGAAAAATTAAAATCAAAATAGCGATTTTTTGGCGTCCAATGAAAATCCGAGTAATGGTTTAAATGTAATTTTCATAATTTTTTGAAACAAAAACCTTTAACAATATTATGTTTTGTTTCATTTTTTATTTATTTTTATGTTTTTTTTTGTCTTCGCAACTCGTTTCAAATAGTCTTTTAAAAAATGACATTTTAAACTCCGCCAACTAAACGTTATAAGGATAGAGTGGTTTTTATTATTGGAAATATGTTTTGAAAACATATGAGAATTTGAAAAAATCAATTATTGATCAAAAAATCGATTATTATTTAAATTGTTAAAAAATCAATTATTGATTAGTTTTTTTTATTGGTCAATTATTAAATTAATTAAAAAATCAGTTATTGATCATTGATTCAACTTTTTTTATCACTTTATTTTTTTATTTGTTTTTTTAGAAGTTGTAGATTTTCTGGACAGAATAGTACGAAAATATGGTTATTTCGATTAAAAAAAATCCTCAAATTTTCAAAAAAAAAATTCAAAGGCGTGATCAAGGCCACCGAACGCTGAGCGGTGACGACGAGGAGCAGGACGAGCTGTTCTTTGACTATCTGTTCGAGGGCACCATCGAGCTGGCATTGGCGCCTGCGGCGGCTGGCGGCGACTCAAAAGATTACGGTAAAAATGTTTCAAAAAATTTATGGCCTACAGAATTTTTAATAAAATATGGATTTTATGAAAAAATATTATTTACCATATGTGTATAAAAATTCCACATTCACATTTTATAGGCAAGTTATTTTTTCTAAGAAAAAGGGAATTTACAAGATGAAGGAAAATGCGCAGTTTTTAAATTTTGGATTTTTTGAAGTGGGAAATTTTTGAAGCTCTTGATAATTTTTTTTTATTTTCTCATATACCTTTTTTAAATTAAATTTTTAAAAATTATCCACAATTTGTAGACATTTAAAATTAGAGCCCGGATTTTTGAAAAACCGGGATTCGGGATCGGGATTTAGCTTTGACGGGATCGGGGGGGGGGGGGGAAATCCCGTTTTTTGGGGACCGGGATCCCG
>JAQIYK010000845.1:0-11805 GCA_034700465.1 Rotylenchus robustus | reverse complement strand
AAAGTCGAAATTTACATTTTAAAAATAGAAAAAATAAAAATCGAACAAAAAACGGACCCAAACAAAAAACCGGACCCATTCAGCTGGCCACGATTTTACAGCGGATCTTTAATCCGCTGGTTTATTTATTAATTGAAAAGTGTGCGTGGGTGTGCATGTGTTGTGTGTGTAAGTAAGTAAGCCTAATGTGAAGAGAAAAGAAGCGAGCAATGGCCGATGAGTCACTGCTGCTGCTGGCAATTTGTATTATGTAGTTACATAGGTAAGAAGGTAGGGAAGGGAGGGATCGATTCTTCCAACACTTATTAAATGGATGCTAATCACAATACTGATCTCTGATAATATTGGCTGGTGTACTACGTACGCTCTTCTTGGATTATGCAAACTTTTTTTGTAGCAAATCCAAATCACACATTTGTCCCCACTTCCCACACCAAAGTACATCTGACGGAGGTACGACGACGTCATCGCCGGGGGAGGGGGGGAAGGATTTTGTACGATGAGTAAAAAGTTGGCAAACAAAAAATGGGCCGAGTGACCGACCGTCCACGCCGCAACCTCTTAACCCACTGACCCACCGCCCCTCCCTCCGTCGATCCCCAACTCAAACTCAAAAAAGTGGACGGGGCATTGAATGAATGGAAATGGACCACCAACATTTTTTTCTCGAGGATCAGACAACAGCCGGGAAGATGATGATCTCGGCGGGCGAAGGAATTCGCGTGGAATGCACCAAAGTGCACTTTTTGTGCTCCGACCACCGTCCCTCCCCCCTTCACTCCTTCATGCTCACTCCCCATCCACCGTGTTGCATTAATTTAATACCACACCACCAACAATGCTTATTAGTTACCAAACGATGGATGGATTGGACCAGAAGAGTCGTCCGTCTTCACGTGATTGAATGAAGCGAATGATTTGCATGCAATACATTCCAAATTGGGGAGTATAACCCACCGCATCCGCCGTCTCGCGTACTGATGTTGTCCTTAAAGAGAGATTAAACTCGCCCATGGCCGAAGAGGGAATTCTTCCATCGTGCTCCTCCTCATCATCTGTCGATCCCAACCTTTGCGGGCCTTATGTCCTTGCTGGTTGTTCTTCGGGTAGAAATGTGATCAGGTACATGCGAATTAGACATGGACAAAAGTGATTTATTCAATTTTGAAAATTTAAAAAGGTCAAAGGCTTCGAAAGACAAACCCAATCATGGTCTCCAGTCTACAGCCAATTATTTAAATATACTATACTGTTTTTTTGAAAAGTCACCCATGGATTTAGTCATTTTGATTTATTGGGATCAATTTTTTTTTCAGAAATTAATCAGGCAGCTTAAGGTATCTTGTAATGGATCTATTGTTTTGTTAAGTAATGGATTGCTGAACCATTTTTGCATTTTCCACTTTTTGGACTTTGTACTTTTCAGCAGATCCACTCGCGGTGCGTCCAAACAGCGCCGGGACCAGATCAACAGGGAGCTGCAGCAGTTGCGCCATTTGTTGCCAGTCGACGAGGTGGCCAAGGAGCGCCTGTTCCAACTGCAAGTGATGGCATTGGCATGTGTGTGGATACGAAAACAAACACTGCTCTCGACTGCCGGTAATTGACCACTGTACTTTGATCAGTGTACTTTGATCTCCTCCGGTCTGCATTTAATCCCACGACCGGGAATTTCATACAACTCCCTGGGATATCCTAATCCAAAAACATTGCCTTTTTGTACGATGTTTTTTATTTTTATTTGTTACAGTTTCCAATTTTTAAATTCTGTTCCAATTTTGTGACTTGACATACTGTATATGAAAATGGGCGAAAAGTGCATTTTACATATGTACGGTATGCTATTAGGTTGCCAAATTTTTCAGTTTTGCGATCGGTGGAAGGACCTTCTGTGTCATTGGAGTTTCTCCAACACGACAGATTTGTGCTCGCCATCACTGAACAGGGCAAACTGATCGCACTGGGCGACAACTTCCACTCGGATCCAACCTTCTGCACAGTACAGTAACCCCCTAGGGCCCTAGACCAACAAACCAACAAGTTGTCAGCAAATTGTCTAAATTTTGCACTTAATCTGGATGTAGGAGTTCTTTAGAATAAATGTATTTTCACACGTTTGGCATTTCGTAAAAACGATTTTTGTCAGTTTATTCTTGTACTCTAACAATAAAGGCACATGTTACCTTCTAAAGGCGGAGTTCATGGCACAAGGAGATTCTGCACTGGACCTGATCGACCCCAGAGATCACTTGGCCATGGCAAGGGCACTGACAACAACTGTTGTTGAACATCGTCAAGATGGAGCAGTGGTGCCAAGACAACGTACAAAAGCGTTTGTGTGCCGATGGAGGGCGCCAAAAGTTGGAGGATCTAAGCGCCAAACCGACTGGGATGGACGGGTACACAAACAAAATTTGGGGCACTTTGTGGTGGTGTATATTCAAAAAGTTCACCTTGAACTTTGAACTTGTTGTATCTTAAAAAGTGTACTTTGGACCCTAATTTAGTTATTTTTTAATTGATCCAGCCAACAATTGTGGAGGGAAAATTCATTGACAACACCCAAAAAGGTGGGCCGAAGGTATTCGCCGCACTTTGCAGGCCGTTGCGCATTAACGGAAGCGAATGGCATGGACCCGCTGAAATCGGTACGGTACATAATATGTTCATTGAACTTTGAGTCCAATTTGACGAGGGGCACAAAAGATTCGAAGGGCACAGAATTAGCAGAATTCTCAATATATTCCAAAAACCAACAATTCCAGTGAAAACAATGTCGGATCCGAGCCTGTTCAGACTTTGGCTATCGCCAGCTCTGCACATTGTCCAGCTCAGTTCAAAGTTTGTATATAATAATAAAAAGTGGGTTACGGTAATACGTATAGATCACTACACAAATTAGGGCGGGGGTCAAAACAGTCCTCACATCGGGCTAAAATGTGTGGACTGTTTTGACCAGTCAATTAATTAATAGATTAGTGTAACTCCGATCAATGAATTGACGATAATGGGTCTTTTAAACAAATCATTAAACAATACACAAAATATAACGGCCCAATCAATACGATACTATTAATACGGTAATTTACCGTAATCAGTATACGTATAGAGTGTGCCAACTCAATCACCAATAAAATGGTGTACCATTGGTTGCTATGAATGATAGTGATACACTACAGTAGTACATTATCAATATGATATGAGGATACAGTGGTATACAGTACATACCTTCCAAAGTGCCAAATACCATTTGGACGGGTTTCTGCCGACATCGTACTTTGGTCCCGCCGCTACAACATCATCTTCCCCGGTCAGCAACAGTCCCACATCCATGTACCACATGGTCCACCCGTAAGTCTGACTACATTAACCAAATCAAAAAGTTAGTTAATAGGTGTATACAGTATTTTTGGCAAGAGTACAGTTCATTTTTGCAAAAAGACAAAAATAACTATCAAAAGAGTATACTTTTGTAAATACAGTGCATTAATATGGGTACAGTATACTTGCTACTCATCCGTATATGTATTATATTATGTTATGAGATATGAGTACAGTGTGTCTGACTCTCTATTACAGTAGCTGTGTGCCCGCTCTGAGTCGACTTCACCGCAAATGTGAGCATCATCGTCCACCTTTTTCTGATCCTTAGCCTCAAACTCATCAAGTTCAGTGCTCAGCATGCCTCCGGCCCCCGCCAGAGTTCATCTCCAGCCCGTCCTGCTCAGCATGGTCAACTGTACTTCTGATGATGAGTCCGAATGTCTCAGGCTTCATGCCGTACTGTCCATGTCCCAGAGTACCAAACTCATACAGTGCTGTTGCCAAGTATTGAGGTTTTCGCCTTTTTATTTGGACAAACATTCAATTTTTAGTCATTTTAGTTTTGCAAATTTTCAGTAAGAAATAATTTTCAAAAAATTCGGTATTTTATTTGAAATTTAAGTGTATTGGAGTGGGAAGCTGCCAACCGGGCAACCTGGTTATACGCGGAAGACTACAGTTGGGGAGCGGATGAGACGGAGAAGAAGCAGGTCAATAAGATGAACACGGAACAGAAGCAGCTGAAGCAGAACCATCCGCCGATGGAAACATTGTGTCCCCTTCAACAGCAGCACCAACTGGGCATGCCGTGGGAAAGTGTTGTCTTCGGTGGACAATCACTGCATCCACACCAATGGTCCATTACGCCGGGAAAGCTGCTTCCAGACAAGGCATCTTTGATAACCCCAAAAGTGGCAAGATTCGAACCAACAATTTTTGTACAGAGCTCACCTTTTTTGAAGCCCGACCTGAACAACAACAGCTTGACAATGATGGTATTCAACACGGGTGTTGTTGGTTCTGACATCTCTCCAGCCATGTGCCAAGATGTGTATGGCGAAGATGGCGATCAGGGCATCCTGCACCAGTTGCCCTCGCTCTGCGAGGGCCAACAATTGCCCGAACTGGACGACCAGGACCTGGACGAGTTCTTTCGGCAGGTCGAGGGTAAGCCAACTGTGCACCCGGATAGACACGGTGATGATGATGATGATGTACTACAAACACCGCCGAGGATGGGCAGGAAGCGGAAGAAGTGTCAGGAACAACTGGAGGAGCAGGAGGAGGAAGAAGAACATGGACTGGGCATTGCCATAGACGGGGGCAATGTGCCCATCGAGGCAAATTGAGTTTCACAAAACCAAATTGCACTTCACTGCCATTTTCGTAACTTTGGTGCAAGTCTTTCACACACACTTTTATAGTATTTCACATTTATAAATCAGTTCAAAATGACTATTGACATTATTCTGTTAAGTTAGCAAATGTTTCAAAATGAAACGAATGTCCTGGTGAAGAAGCCATAAACTCCATTTTTCAATTTCTTTTTCGATTTATTTTGCTTTTACTCTATGATATTCACCCAATTCGTCCATCCATCCCATCCATCTTTTTGGCCACATTCTGTGACAAATTGTACAATTCCATTTTTTTGGTGCAAAAGCCAGCAGTTGGGTGTTGGCCACTTTGCAAAATTCGGGAAGATCAAAAATCGGCGGCGATTTGTTGTTTGTGAAGTTTAGTTTGATTCACACTCAGGCCACGCTATTGGAAATTTCATTGTCTCAAAAACTTTTTTTACGCAATGAATCCGCTCAATTTTATTTTCATAAAATTAAGCAAAAAAAAAGGAAAATTAAAAAATTGAAAATCGGAACATTAGAAGCTGAAGTTTTTAAGTTACCTTTTTTCTTCATTTTTCCTGGGTGAGAGTCCGGCAATGGATTTTTTGATTTTTTACGCCTTTATTGAATTCGGGCTAGTGGTGGGGTGGGGGATTTCCAGTCCTTCATTAGATTCGGTCGATTTAAACTACAAACTCAACTACCTCCACCATTAAAATATCTATTTCTTCCCCGGCTATGAGTATATATTTATGCTTACATATAATATATAGGTAACATAGTGGACGGAATTGTCCTGCACAATGTCCAACAAGGCCATATGTTGAAGACCAACATATCAAAGGGCAAAATGGTGTTGTGAACACGCCTTATTTGTATTAGTTTTTCGCAACCTTTTTCATGAGAGATTTACCGTATTTCACTAATTTATCCGGAAAATTACCAATTCCCCATGAGAAAAGAAAAAAAAAGGGGGTAGAATTTTCAACCTAGTGAAAAACAACCATTTTTTATATTACAATTATTAGCTCAAATTATCGAAAATCTAACAAAATTTTCAAAATACAGAGAAGATGTTGCAAAATTTTCGAAAATTAAGAATAACCATAAGAAATTTGGGTATTGTGGACCCGCAAGTCTTTCACTCCAATCCCTCAAGAGGAGGTGAAGAGAAATTTGAGGAAATACGGTAAATGTATTCACCAATTTGTAAATTTTCATTATTACTTTTAGTGAAATATTTTTTAACATTTTATTTTTCATCTTATATTTATAGATAAATGTATCATCCAATATTTCTTGTAATTTTTTCCATATTTTTCTGAATATAAATTGTAGGTACCCTTGAAAACTCCATAAAACTTCATAATAAGAAATTCCGAGCTAATTGCCAAACAAAATTTTTTGCGTTTTTGGCAAGTCCATAATTGGGTTTTTTGATAAAATTGGATTTCTCAACTTTTGACCCAAAACACCTTTATACAATGCAATTGAACAAGAAATAGCAAGTGAACAATTATATCTCGACAGATTCTAAAATACCGATTGCAAAAATATTATGTTATTCTTAAAAAGCGAAAAAATAAATTTGGACCAAAAAGAATGCTTTAAAAATTGAATATACCAAATTGGTGCAATACAGTATAATAATGACAAATACCGTACTCTTTATTTTATTCATTTAAGGCTCGTCGCTTAAATCGTGCTCCCTCTTTGCGCCTTCGCATTTGCGCCTCCATTTTTGCGCCTTCCACTTTTGCGCCTCCACATTTGCGCCTACCCATCCGAGAAAAAGAAAAAATTGCTTTTTCTAAACATCCAAGAAAAATGGTGTGGCTAACTAACAAAAAATTCTTTCCCCTGCCCTAATAAGTCACTATTTTTTATCAGAATTTAGTAATATCAATCAAACTTGTCATTAGTTTTACGTTTTTCAAAAATGACTCAATGTGCAAAAAATGACTCAATTATATTCAATATTTAATACGTCGATACGATATAGAAATATTGTATCGACGTATTAAATATTGAATATAATTGAGTCATTTTTTGTACAAGTAAAGATTTTCTTAATTTTTCGCATTTTTTGGTTATATCAGCCACCAAAAATTTAAAAAAAAATAATTTATTTTTTTATTTTTTGGAGGCGCATATGTGAGAGGCGCAAATGTGGAGGCGCAAATGTGGAGGCGCAAATGTGGAGGCGCAAATATGGAGGTGCAAAAGTGGAAGGCGCAAATGTGGAGGCGCAAAAGAGGGTCAACCGCTTAAATTATCAAATTTTCTAATGGGAAAAAATTATACAGATTAAGGCCTTTTATAATGTTATAGTATTCAGAGAGACTATTGTATGTTTAAAAAAGAGTACAGTATGTACCATTTTTTGTATGCGCCAAAGTCCGTTAAATCATGCTTTTGAGTTATAAACAAATTTCCGTGTTGTATTGTTATGTAGATGGCGCCGGAACGGCTGGAGGTGCCTATGACGAATTAGAAGCTAGTAAAGAGGGTGTTACAGGTCCGGGTGCAGCGGATGATTCAGGTCCGGGTGCCTTGGACGTTTCGGGTTTTGGTGCAGCAGATGTTTCGGGTTCGGGTGCCTTGGATGTTTCAGGTCCGGGTGCAGCGGATGTTTCGGGTTTGGGTGCAGCGGATGTTTCGGGTTTGGGTGCAGCGGATGTTTCGGGTTTTGGTGCAGCAGATGTTTCGGGTTCGGGTGCCTTGGATGTTTCAGGTCCGGGTGCAGCGGTTGTTTCGGGTTTCGGTGCCTTGGATGTTTCAGGTCCGGGTGCAGCGGTTGTTTCGGGTTTCGGTGCAGCGGTTGTTTCGGGTTTGGGTGCAGCGGATGTTTCAGGTCCGGGTGCCTTTGATGTTTCAGGTCCGGGTGCAGCGGATGTTTCAGGTCCGGGTGCCTTTGATGTTTCAGGTCCGGGTGCCTTTGATGTTTCAGGTCCGGGTGCCTTTGATGTTTCAGGTCCGGGTGCCTTGGATGTTTCAGGTCCGGGTGCAGCGGACGTTTTAGGTTCGGGTGCAGCGGATGTTGCAGGAGCCGGTGGAGGCGTTGCTGGAGGTGGAACATCGTATTTTGTCTGAATAATACTATTATAATTTTTAAAATTATAAAAATTTTACCGCAGGATAATTGACACGAAATATGGCTGTGCCGTTGTCCTTTCCGATGATCAATCCATAAATGTCACTGCTTGATGCTTTCTCGTTCAACATTGTTTCCGTGGCCATTACACTTTCAATCATGTCCTCAGCTTGATGTAGATTGGCTGGTATGTAAAGTCTCCCCAATTTTTCCATAATTCGCTTAACCGACTAAAAATACAAAAAATAAATCAAAATTTTATAATCGTATTAAACATTATAATTTTTTAAATTAAGATAATTATAACTACCGTATTTAATCTTATTTACCCCTTAAGCTAAAATTTTTCACAGTCCCCCCCCCCCCCACCCGGGGAGTTAATTTAGAGGATGAGCTTAAATTTTTTAATTTAAAAATATCGTAATTTTTCACCTAAAATTGCCAATATTTGCCTAATTTTCGTGAATTTTCACCAAAAATTAGTAAAAATATCCAACGTTTGCCAATTTTTGCCTACTCGAATTTTTCAATAATCTCTCCCCCTCCCTCCGAAGATGGGGGGTTACATTTAGAGGAAGGTGGGGGTAATGGAAATACGGTACTAGGGTAGATACTTATTTTGTATTTTTGTATCTTGATTCTTGAAAACAATTTTTATGTTTCTAAAACTTTTCTAAACTGTAGTTCGAATAAAAGAGGAAAATTAATTAATAAAAAATCAATTAAATATTGAACTTATTAACGCTATAAATCTCATCTTAAAAGTTTTAAATGAATTAATTTGCTATATTTTTTCAATTTCCATTTTCAACATAATAAAGATTAATTACCTCAATGTAAATAAATAATTACCCTAGATGGGTAAATAAACAATTTTAATTTTTTAATAATTAATTACCGGATCGTAGGCCACGCCAATATAAATGAATTTAACTGTGCCCTTTTCCGTTTGTTTGTCACTCAGCTGGAGACCCAGTTTCAACAGGCAGAATACTATAAAATTTGTAAAATTATATGTTACTATATAATTATATATTACAATAAAACATACATATTATTTTTTTTAAATTAAGTTCGAAAATACCGTATTTCCTCTAAATCTTCCCCCTCCTTCCGAGTGTATTGAAAAATTCTGTCCCGAGGACAGAATTAGAGATACTACTGTATCCGGTTGGGTGTATTTTTTTAACAAATTTAATTAAAAAATGAGTAATCAATCCAAAGTTTAAAAATCTTAGTTATAGTTTTTGTCTTAATCAAGCTAAATCCGAATAATCTCATCTTAAAAGTTTCAAAATATTTTTTTAGACCGAAAGATCGAAAATTCCATCGATCTTAGATTTTCGAATTAGATTTTCAATTCGATTTTACAATTTTTTTGGAAATTTTGTTTTTCCAACATTGTACAGTACACTGTATATTACACGCTGTTTCTTACTTTTTGTACAGCTTGGGTTTACACGTTTTTTAACATACTGTTTCTGAGCAGGCGAACTTCGCGCTCAAAGAACGGCATGTATTCCCAGTCGCTTTGCTTCACCTCCGCAATTTCCTCCTCGCTCAAATATGTGGCGAATTCTTCGATATTTTCATTACGGTATTTCTTTACGCCATCGGTGTCCGCAAAATAGCTGCTGACCTTGTCCAATTTGGCCTGCAATTCCGGTTCCTAAAAGTAATAATTGAATATTTGCACAATTTTTAAGTATTTCATTTAAATATTTTTGGCTGAACCGGCTCCCGGCCCTTTAAAAAAGTTGGAAAATCCATTTTTAGAATAATTCTGTTTTTTCTAAAAAATTACAATTTTTAAAGAAATTTCGTTTTTTGGATAAAGAAATTTCGAGTATAAATTTCAAAATTTTTGACTACGGGTCTAGCCGGAGCTGTCCTTCGAAAAGCTGTTTGAAGAAGTAAATTATGATAAATACAATAAAAATTCATATAAAATTTAAAATCAAATGTGGGGATATCAAATATCAATATACCGTATTTTCTCTAACAAAGCCCCTCCTTCCTATAGAGCCTCCACTAAGTAGAATTTTTTTAAACATAAATTTTAGCAAAATTTTTGAAAAAAAAAGTTTGGCAAAAAATTTGTAAAATGTTTAAATTGGACCAATTCCCATCAATTTTCAGTATTTCAATGAAAATTTTTGTGAAAATTGTCAAATTTTCAAAGAAAATTGCACTTTTGTGATCAAAAGGCCAATTTTGTGACCAAAAATACCATTTTCCCCTTTTTCAGAAAAATTTTTCCATTGGAAAAATAGAGCCCCTCCTTCGATTGGAGCCCCTCTCCCAATTGAGCCCTTTCTCTGGGGGTATTGAAAAAAAGAGCCCCCGCCGGGGACTCTATTAGAGGAAATACGGTTGGCAATATGTAATCAGGAAAATAAAAAAATCGTTTTTGGAAAAATGATTATTTTTGTATTTTTTAAGTAGCAAAGTACAATAAACATTGAGCGGATTTCCACTTGAACCAACATTGATTTCGTTTACATTAAATCAGGCATTTAGCCCACTAAGACATAACAGTAGATAATATATGGATTTTTTATAGCTTTTAAATTTTCTATCGATGGACCAAAAAATTTAAAAAATCCCTTTAAGAGTCAGGTTTTCTAACCGACAGTATAGGTAGCTATGATCGGTTCCTTGTTATTAGCCAGATTTGTCGTATGGTTATTAGTAAATTTTTTACTAATCAATATGTAAATTTTTTAATGCAAATTATAAAAAAATTCAAGTTTTAATTTTTCGATAAATTTTAAACAAATTTTTATGTTTATGCGGTGCGAGCTGCTGTAAATTTTTACCTGGTACTTGACATGCCACTGGAACTCATCCGGATGCTTCCGGACGTTGCCCGTAATTGCCATTTTCATTCTTAGCAACTTCTGTTGCTTCTCTTCAGCAAGCTTTGCGCCCTCAGCAAGCAGATGGTCCCATTGAATGTTGCCAGGAGTAATTGTTGTTTGGGTGAACTCGAAGGTGCAGTTCAGCGGAGGCTAACAATTTGAAAATTTAAAAAATTAAAAATAGAAATTACTGTAATTCACCCAATTTTTTCCAAATTTTATTTATTTTTATATTTCAATAGAAATTTAAAATTACATGAATTTTTATAATTTTTTTATTATTTAATAAATTTGATAAATATTTTGAATAGGTACGTCGAATTTCGTTTTTGCAATCTCTTGCAAAAGTTCCAATGTCTTCTCATCGGCAGCATCCGTCTCCGGCAGGCAACAAATTGCAGCGAAAATGAGCGTAAAAATGGAAATTTTTAACATTTTCTAAATAAAATTTATTTAAAAATTTAAAATAAATTAAAAACAAAACCGAAAATGATCAATTTTTTAAAATATCGCATTTTCGACATTTTTAGCGCCCCGTAGGGTGCTGAGGCAGTTGAATTTGATCCCCACTCATGCCACGCAATTGTGCCAAAAACACACTTTCAAGCTTTCCACCCAACGAATCCGTTGTATTGGTGTCAAAAATTTAGCAAATAATTAGAATTTTTTGAAAATCGGAACATTGGAAGCTGAGATGTAAGTATTTCAAATTTACCGTTTTTAATTGCGAAATTTTTTTTTAATTAAAAACCGTTTTTAATTGCGAAAAGCAAATTTTTTAAATATTTATTGAAAGAAGTGAAATCCATAGCCGGATAAGTTTGAATCGACCGAATCCAAATGAAGGGGTTAAAATTTCCTCTACCAACACTTACCCGAATCCAATGAAGACATGAAATTCCTCCCGAACCGAAACTCAACTGGAGGTTAAAAATGAACCGTTTATCGTCAGGCTACTTTAACAACCGCCAGTTGAGTTTCGGTTCGGTAGGAATTTCCGTCCTCCGGGATTTGTGCAAGTGTTTGTGGATGGAATTTCAGGCCCTTCATTGTATTCAGTTAATTCAAACTCAACTACTTCCCCATTAAAATGTCTATTTTCTTCCCGGCTTATAGATGATGATTTTAATCGGAGAAAGTAAGAAGATGAAAATTTCCAGAGATTTTCAGGGGTGAACGACTT
>JAQIYK010000844.1:0-11807 GCA_034700465.1 Rotylenchus robustus | reverse complement strand
GAACTGTATTAATGTCGCGTTTTAATGTTTAATTTTTTGACACAAAGACTTGGCTTGATCTCATGGTCTCACCCCCGGGACCAAAGCAAAGCCTTAAGACCATTTGCCAGGGTCCCGGTCCCGGGGTATGATTTGGAGTTAAAAATCATGCCAGTCAGACAGAGTCACCAGACCGATTGAATTGATTTAATTTTTAATTACTATTAACTGTTAAGTTGTTAATTAAGCATTTGTCAATTGCCAACAAATATCTTCATTTGTAAACAAAACTGAGTGAGAGTGAGTGCTTGCTGTGACAAAAATTGAAATGGACTGCGATATAACAGGGTTTGTATTTGTTTGTATGTAGCTTAAACAATAATTAATAACTTTTAAACAATAATTAATACTAAAGTTTAAAAATATCATGAAAGCGTATCACAATAATAAACATAAAATTTTAGTTATCACGTGGAGTCTTTCAATTTTTTCGCTGATGAAGGCCTTCAAGCATCAGCCAGCGAAATACCACCTGCTAAATTACGTTTGCCAAACGGAGAGGCAGTGGAATTTTGTTATACAAATGTTCGATTGGGTAGTCCGCTGTTGGATAACTCGAAACCGGTTTGAAAAACAATCTAGCTATTACGCTATTATCTATTAACAATTAGTAAAATTAAGTCGTTAGAAGTCGGGAATGGACCAATATTTCCAGCAGAATGCCGCCAACGAGGAATCACGTATCGCGCACCACTCCGGGCCAATATAGATTTGCAGGTAAAATTTTAAGAAACATCCGATGGAGTCAATCGGCGCCGCCAGCCTGAATTTTTGGTATTTTTTAGATTACGGATGGAGTAATTCTTTTAATTCCTTCTTAATCTAAAAACTAAATTACCTTTAAAATTGAAAAAAACTTCATGGATTTACTTATTTTTTTTGTTTTCTTGATTTTTTAAAATGTATATCGGGCCCCAAACTAACAAATGCCGAATTTTCATATTTTTCCCATTTTAAAATGGTTTAATTTATCTTCTTCCTCTCACTTCGATGTAATTTTCAATAATGCAATTAATTAGGTTAATGGTCGAAGAATTGATAATGTGGAATTGCTTCTTGCCGAAATTCCTGTATTGTTACGCTCTAATAGATGTAATTTGCACAGTTTAACGCGACAACAATTGATAAGCCGTGGGGAAGAAGGACAAGAAAGGTGAAAAGTGAAAACCATTCTTTTTATTCACATAAAATTCCTTTGTTTTTTTAATTATAATTTTTTTTGTTTTGTTTACAGAGGAGGGTATTTTGTGGTTAATGGAACAGAAAAGGTTGTCAGAATGCTGGTCGCAAATAAACGCAATTTTCCGCTTGCCCTTCGTAGACGAGCCTTCCGCGACAAAGGAAAATTGTTCTCGGATTGCGCTGTGATGATGCGCTGCATTCGAAGCAGTCACTCACCTTCAATGATCACACTTCATTATTTGGAAAGCTGCTCCATGATGCTAGCAGTGCAGGTCATTAAAGCTCTAAACATTAAAAATTCTCATTATAATTAACAAACATGCTGATTTATTAACAAATATTATTTTTAAAAAGCTTGAAGAATTTTCTTATATAAATGCCAAAAATACGAGCTTCTTTCAAAGCCAAAAATACGACCTAAAAAGAATTATATTGTATTTTAGTCAGAATCTCAGAATGACTATCTACCATAAGAAATCACACTTCTGATTTTATCTGTTCATCTCAATAAGTTTTCGTTATCCTTTATCAATCATAATCATGTAGTATGTTATACGTTTTGCCTAAAATTAATTTATATTATTTTTATGTATGAAAATTATTTGAGTTTCTTTTATTAGTTTCGTCGTGAACTTTTTTATGTCCCATTGGTGTATGTGTTGAAGTGCTTGGTCAATTGGAACGATGCTGCAATTGCAGCCCAACTTACAGCAGGAAGACCTGGTGATGCGTTTTGGTCAGGATGCGTGCAAAACATGCTTTTAATGGCTCAGGTTGTTGCTTAAAATAATTTGAGTGCAAGCTTATAACAAAAGTATATGTAGGACGCGAATCTACCATTTTTTCAATAGGATCTCCCCTTAACCCTTATGAACCCAAAATCCGCCAAAAAAAATTTGCGCGCCGCAAAACTGTAAAAATTTCAAATTTTGGCTCTCAAACCAAAAATACACCCCCAAAAATTGAATTTTCTGTATAATACTAAAAATACACCCCTAAAAATCAACTTTTCGGTGCGAATAAAAAAATGTCGCCAAAAAAATTCATTGCCCCCTCCGAAAAATCCTGACGACGGCCCTGCCCCCTGCCTGGGTTGTACATAATAAATTAAGGAAGAAGGGATTATTTCGCATGAAATTGCTCTACATGCACTTGGTAGTCGTTTCAGAATAGCGCTAGGGGATCGAATTGCACCATGGGAAGATAATGAGCAGGTTTTAATTAGCCTAAATATTAGTTAAACACAAGCTAAATTATTAGGCTTGCCAATTTTTGTTTCGAAACTGTTTGGCTACTCATTTGGATACCCCAACGGAGAAATTTTATTGTCTCGCATTAATGGCACATAAACTAATTGGATTGGTAAAAAGAGAGGTACAAGCAGAGTCGTTAGACAACCCTCAATTTCAGGTGAATATCGGTAAATAAATTTAAAAAGAATCAAGAATAGATAATTAAATTCGAAAATTGTATTTAAAAGTAACTTTTGTAAATGAGACAAGAACCAACTTATGGCTTTAACTTTACTATATTCAATTCAATGACTAATTTCCATCAGCAAGTTCATATATATTTATACATTTATTTAGGAAGCTTCAGTGACGGGACATATACTCAATTTAGTATGCCATGAACGATTGGAAAATTTGCTGATGATTGTCCGCAAAAAATTGGAAATTGTGGCCAAAAAACGACCAGACACATTCAATTTTACGACGTAGGCGTTTTAAGGGTAAACGCTCATAAAAATTGTAAAACAATTTAATATGAATTGAAAATTCAAATATAAATGAAAACTCAAGTTTTTAAACATTTAACAAACTGCATATTAATTTTTTAACAATCGTTTCCACTTTTATTTCATTTTGCTTTCAAATTTCAATTTACTTAGTCGTAGATTATAAATCTTATAAATTAGAAGGATTAACATAAGGTTTATTAATAAATTTAGGAAAGAGTTTTTGAAAGCCATGGGCACCTATAAGAATAACGAGTTGACTCGAGGATTGGAATACTTCCTAGCCACAGGCAATTTGATGACAAAGGCGGGCGTTGGTCTAATGCAGGAAAGTGGATTTGCTGTGATAGCGGAACGAATTAACCAACTGCGTTTTGTATCACATTTTCGGTAAATTTATTTATTTAACTTCTCTTGAGTCCATCATGTAACAAATTGAAAAAACTTGTAAACAAATCCGAGCAATTCCACGTAAAAATGGACTATGATGAAATATTAATGTTATATACTCGAATATCCATGCGAGTTTGCTAGATAGTATTTGATTCCATATGTGAACAAAAAATAAAAAGTTATTTAAAGGGTAATGCAATTTAAGCGCAATCCATCGCGGTGCTTTCTTCACAGAGATGCGCACCACCGATGTTCGAAAATTGAGACCAGAAGCATGGGGTTTCATTTGCCCAGTAAAATTTTGGAAATCATAATTTAAAAATAAAAATATTGCATGTATAGGTACACACTCCAGATGGAGCACCTTGTGGATTGTTGAATCATGTGACCGCCTCAGCTAAAATATGCACGCATTTCCCTGATACATCTAACAATAAGCTGAAGCACACACTATCCACGCTTGGTTTCATCCCACACAATGCACTATTACTCCATCCACAGGAACCGGTTTAATTTTTATTTTACAGCAAAAACCCTATATACTAAATTAAAATGGTATTATTTTATTATTATACCTTAAGAATAGAGAAGAATAAGAAGAAAACTCCTTTAAATTTTGGGCAATATAGAAATACTATTTAATCATTGAACCGGTTTTCACACATTATTACTTAATACCCACTTTTTCTAACCACTTTTTCTTCTTTCCCTTTCTTTTCTACGAAAAATGCGCACGCCAGAGAGGAGAAGAATTTTAGCTTTCGATGAGGGATAAAACATTAAGCTAACATAAGTTGCGTGAGCGTCATTGGTGCAGTGGTAGCATTGCTGCCTTCCAAGCAGTAGGGGCGGGTTCGATTCCCGCATGACGCAGAACTTTTTTTTGTTATTTCTTCTAAATAGCCTAAAATTTAATTATTTATTTTTAATAGCGTATGTACGTTATAATTTTTTGCTTCCAGTTGTACCCAGTTATTTTGGACGGTGATTTTATTGGCTATGTTCCCCGTAAAAAGGCTGCTTTTATTGAACGCCAATTGCGAGCGATGAAGGTTGCTTCGCATGATCAACGTGTGCCCAGCATGTGCGAATTAACACTTATTAGGCAGTCAATGGATCCCGAGAATGTTCAAACTCAGTATCCGGGCTTTTATATTTATACTGGGATTGGAAGGATGGTAAGACCGGTGCGTAACCTGCTTTTCAATCAAATTGAATATATTGGTATTTATTTATATTTATTTTGTGCAAATTTACAATTTAAAAAAACAGGAATATTCGAACAAGTTTACCTTTCCATCATCATTGATCCAGAAGAAGCTGAGCTAGGAGTAACAATGCATCAAGAGGTTAGCTTTTTATTATTAATGTAAATTTGCATTTTTTAATTTTAAATAGTTGAATCCTTCTGCACTATTTTCCTTTGCTGGAAATTTGATACCATTTCCGGACCATAATCAGTCACCTCGTAATGTCTACCAATGCCAGATGGGAAAACAGACGATGGGGGTAAGCTTTTGATTTTTTAAATAAATTTTGGTTGCCTAAAAAATTAGGTGCCTGTCCATACTTGGCGAACCCGTGCAGATAATAAAATGTATTTACTTCAAACTCCGCAGAGTCCTTTGCTCAAACCAGAAGCATATGATAAGTATGAGCTGGATGAATATCCACTTGGAACAAATGCTTGTGTAGCTGTTATCTCATACACTGGTTAGTGGTTAGCAATTTCCTAATCCTAACTTTAATTTTTTGCTGTTTTCCATAGGATATGACATGGAAGATGCGATGGTGATCAACAAAGCTTCATATCATCGTGGATTTGCCCATGGTACAGTATTCAAGGTGGAAAGGTGCGTAATTTAAATGTATAATTTTTTTAATTAATATAATAGAACATGATATAATCAAAAATCAATAAACAAATGCAAAGTTAGCAAAAAAATTGATAGGCAAAAAATCCGATAAGTAAAATTGACTTTTTTTTCTTAAACGTTAATAATATAAAAATGGGCTATATTTACAATATTAATTATTTATAATAAATTAAACAAATATCTAGAATAAATTTGTTGGAACGTGTTGTTCGATCAAATCTCTTTGGTCAACTGAATCAAGTCGAGGTAGTTTTTTTGGGCAAACCGAATGAACGAGGCTACGGGATTGGTCCGGACGGTTTGCCCATCCAGGGACGCTTATATCAACAAGGCGATTATTACTACGGAACCTTTAGTCCGTAAATTTTGTGGGACACTAATAAATGATGTTTTTCAGTTTAATTTTACAGATATTGTCAGTGGTCAATTCCAAGAGTATAAATTTATGTACAGTGAGCCAGCATATTGTGGTTTGGTTAGAATTATGCAAGAACCTGATCACAAAAATCAGAACGTGGTATCACTTTTTACTATTCATCATGTAATAAATACTATTCCAATTGATGTTTAGCATGCTTTGATTCAATGGCGCATTCAGCGGAATCCCATCATCGGCGATAAGTTCGCATCCAGACATGGCCAAAAAGGCATCAATTCCTTCCTTTGGCCTCCTGAATCACTGCCATTTTCCGAGTCCGGCATGGTTCCTGACATCATCTTCAATCCACACGGGTATGAAAACGAATGTCGATTTTTTACCATTCCATTTAATATTTTATACCAATTACATTAATTTAGATTTCCATCTCGAATGACAATCGGAATGATGATTGAGAGTATGGCTGGCAAGGCTGCTGCAATGCACGGCACTGTTTACGATGCTTCTCCATTTGTTTTTAAGTCAGTTTTATTTTTCTATTAATTTTCTTATTAATTTTACAATGTATTAATGTCATTTTACTGATGCAACTAATCACAACACATTTTTTTCTGAATTTTTCCAACCAATTCTCGCAATTGTTTATCATTGTCGTTGGCATAGTTATCTCAAAAGCTCAAAACAATTTGTTTGTAATTTTAAAATAAACAATTACAGTGAGCAAAATACAGCCATTGATTATTTTGGACGACTTCTTGCAAAAGCAGGTTATAATTACCACGGAAATGAAACAATGTATTCTGGAGTAGATGGACGAGAAATGGAGGTTACCTTTACCCTTAAAAACTAAATTAATTGAAATTTTGAAATATATCACTCGGAAGATGTTATTTACTCAAAAAGGTCTTTATAGGTCCAAATTTTCTTTGGGATTGTTTATTACCAACGGTTGCGACATATGATCTCTGATAAATTCCAAGTGCGCTCAACGGGACCAGTGGATCCTGGCATGAACGCTTCTGTTTTTCTCCAAACATTTTTAAAATTTAGTGACTCTCCAACCAATCAAGGGACGCAAGAAGGGCGGTGGAATTCGATTTGGTGAAATGGAACGGGATGCTCTAATTGCTCATGGAGCTGCTTTCTGTTTACAGGTCACTAAAAAAGTTTGAGGGAGGGGCAGTGTTGACACGTATGTAAAATAAAAATAAGTAAGAATTGCAAAATTTGTCAATTAAGGATCGTTTGTTTAATTGTTCGGATCGAGACGAGGCGGAAGTGTGTGCTCGGTGTGGTTCCATTGTTTCTGTGACACGACTTCGACCACACATTGCGGTACCAAAAAGATCATTCTTTGAAATGCACATCGATCCGAGTCGGTTCGATTTTTAGATGGCCAAATATCACGCACTGTCCCAACAAACGCAAAAGTTTACGCGCGCTCATTGTACCATTTGTTTGAAGGAGGATCAAGTGTTTCAGGTAGAAGGGATCAAGGGATATGGAATATTTAAACATTAGACTGAACTTTGAACTAATAAAACCAAAATGTCGACAGGTCCAAGTACCGCGGGTGTTTCGGTATCTGTGTGCAGAATTGGGCGCCGTCAATGTGAATGTGCAAGTGTCCCTGGCGCACCCGCGGGATGTGAAACACTAGCAAAGCAGGATTAGTTGTTGCTTATTGAATGTTGTTGATCTTCGTCTTCTGGTTCTCATTTTTATATCTTCAATATTGTTGTCTGTTGCCTTTTTTTGTTTAAAAAATAATAAATGTGGCAAAATGGATCGCGTGTAAATTCTTTTGTCATAACATAATTGGATTTTACTTTCCATTCTTTCTTTTCATTATTCTCATTTTATATTTTTTTTATCGATTGATCAGGTCAATTTTTCGATTATTATTTATTTCAGATTTAATATTTCTATAGATAGTATAATGCTGCGAAGTGCTTACAATTTTTTTGTTTGTTTTTGTATATATGTTTTGATCATTTCTTCTTGTTAATTCGATTGATTCATACTCACCCCATCCCTGACTCAAATTGAACATTTTTGATTATTGAAAATTTTTATAAACATAAGGGGTTATGGCTTTTGTCAGAAAAGCTTTTTATAACGTTTGGATAAAATTGGTTTCACCGGATAAATAAATGAAATCCAGTAAATAAGTTTTTTTTCTATTGATCGGGACCACAAATCCGGAAATGTAGCTAATTATTGCGTGCCTTTGTCTTTGACCTTTGACCCTCTTGGGGTACTGTATTATCCTGAATGTTCCATTTTTCGAAGTCCCTTTTGCTGATTACGGTATAAATCGTGTCGTTGTTCTTCAAACACCATTTTTTAAATATTTATCAATAATAATTAAGCCACCCAAATTCGAAAGATGGTTCGGTGCGCAATTGTCTTTGTTATTGTACTGTTCGCCGCCATTTCCTTACGACTCCACTTGGTGCAAAGCAAAGCGAAGGGCGTACGGATGAGTTTGGGTGAGTCAGTATCAATTATCAATATCGATAATGGATGGTGGTTGCTGTCCTAATGTTCGACAAATTCAAATTGTATTTTTTGCACCAAATCAAATCCCTCTCTAAACCAACCAACTCCTCCATCCCTTCCTCCGTTCAGATGTTGATCCTTTGGCGTTGGACACGTTGTACTCCAAATTTTTGTTCGACGACTGTGGTTCGGTCGTGCCCATTGGCTACCGACTTCAGTTGAGCTGGTTTCTGTGCGCGGTGAATCAGAACAGGGCGGTGTTGAATCGGTTGGGACGAATACTTGTACAAACAGAAGTACTGGTGGCCAGAGAAGAGGGAGAAGGCAAAAAGAGGAGTGCAGTCAGAGAGAAAAAGGGGAAAAGGAAAGCAGGCAAAAGCGGAGGAGCAGAGAAAAAGACAGTTGGAGAGAGTACAGCAGGCGATGTGGAAGATGGAGCAGAAGCAGGAGGAGCAGGAGCACTGGTGGAAGTGTACGGTGAACTGATGGTCCAGCACAGTCAGTTGAAGGCATCCATTGAGGGGAAGGAGTGGGTGGCACTGAGGGACTTGTGCCATCTGTGGGCATTCTCAGAAGTGCTGGAACAGATCGAACAGTTGCTGAAGGGTTTAATGAAGGGAGAAGCGACAAAAATAGACGACGGGGAGCAGATCAGCAGACCGGCAAAGAGATCGACGACGGAGTGCGACAGGCTGGAGGAGATACGGACCAAGGGGAGCGAGCAGGAACGGCACATGGTGGAGCAGTTCGAGGTGGCAGTGGCAAGGACACATTACGAGTACTTGTTGAAAGAGATGCCGAGGGGCGAGGATATGACGAAGAAGTTGGGCAGAATGCTGGACCCGAAAGATGGCAAGCTGATTGGGACAATGGTACAGCGGATAAGGAGAATCCACCAGCTGGACAATGAGGAGGAACGACGGGACGAAGTGGAGGGTCTTCTGCAAAGACTGCTCCAACTTGTGGGCAAAACAAAGTTCACATGGCTGGACGAGTTGGTGCTGGCACATCCCGTCATGTTGGGCATTGGTCAGTTGGACAACAAACCAAATTAACAATTGGTGTAACCCGTTGAGTCATCAGATTGTTGTTCAGATGTGCTGGAATTAACATTAGCGGAGAATCTGTGCGCCTCCATCTTCTCGCATTCGCTCAGGAGACCTAGCGAGCCTTGTTTGTCGGAGTTGCGACTGTCAATTTCCTTCATTTATGGGTGGATTTGGACACTTATCGGGAAACGGTGGTTCAGGCTGAAGAGCACGGAACAAGACTATCTGAGCAAGTTGTGGGAGAAGGCACAAGAGGTGTTCGCGGAGTTTACAAAATTGGAGACGGAGGCCAATGGACGGAACATCGTGTTCAGACTGTACACCATCTGGCAGCAAATAGAGGAACTGTTTCAACGCAACAAAACAATTGCCGAAAAGGACAAAAGAAACATTTTCGAAGTGATCCGAGAAAAATGTTTGGTGGACCATCGGAACACACTAACCGCACTGAGAACAAAGACCCGAGGTCGTTTCCAACTGTTTTTGGACAACAATTTCGGGGCTCGGACCAGAATAGTCGATTTCTTCGGCGGAATGGAAGTGATCTGGGCTGAGCATACCGAACTGATAGAACTACTATATGTTGGTACGTTTTCTTATTTTAACGCCTATTATTTTATATTTTTTTATTATAAGTACGTCTTTATAACGCCTATTATCTGTTTAATTGATTAAAATCCTTATTTTTTGGTCCCAAAATGTTTGCCTTCCCATCCCATCAGATTTGGCCCACCTGCTAATGGACTGGCTGAATTCCTTCTGGTCCACCTTCCTTTGTGCCCAATCCGAGTTGGGCCTTATGAAGTCCCAGCTGGCCATTGACCTATTGGCCTATATCAAATGGATCGACACTTTTTTAGTCAATGCCAATACGGTTATTCTAGAAGAGAAGCAGCAGGAGGAGTTTGAACAGCTTGAAAATGAGTGGGTTAAGTACCGACAAGAGGTGGCCTTGTTCATTGATTCGTTGGCGGCGAATTCATCGACTGGCCGATCGGTGCTGGAGAACAGGGGCAATGAGCATTTGGGCCAACTGCATGCCTGGAGAATGTCATTGGAGAAATGGAAGGACTGGGAGGAGGGCGAGGAGGAGGAGGAGGAGATGATCGGCAGGGTGGTCAGAGTCAGAGAACGCATTGAAAAGATGGACGCACTGCCGGACGAACTGCACTCACGACTTGCACAAATGCACACAGTCATTTTGCACCAACTGGTTAGCATGCCCTCGGCTGGCATCGAACCCAATCTGTCCAGCGTGATGAAAGGTTATCCTTATCCATAATCACCTTTTTAGCACATTTGGCTTACTTTTATGGTCCAAAAAGGGTTCTGACTTCGCATTTTGCAGAGTTTTCCGCAGCCGAATTGTTGCATCGACTGTACCAAATTGTGGGACGGAATGAGCCGGAAAGAGTAGGAGAATTGGTCAGAAAGAACCATTTCACCGAAGAAGAAAAAGGAACAGAACATCATTCAGTTGAGGAATGCCCCCACCGGCACACACCTCTTGCAGAGATCCCGCCCAGGGGTATTATTTTGTTGCGCTGCATTAAAATTTAAGTTTAATGTTTAATCTATCCGCTCTCAATCTTATTAGCCACAATTAGATGTTTTCATTTTTTGATTGTTTCTTTGACCGTTCAAATTCACTTACCTTCAGTTACAGTTTCTCCTCCGAAAAGCTCATTCAAGTTACTTCTTCCAAAGTTGTTTCGTTCACAGATTACGAGTGCCTTCGTCTGGCTGATCAATACGTCGCACTTTTCTCGGAAAACTCTGAGTCTAAGGCCCTAATGCATTTGCCGACGGCGGTGCAGGTGGCCATTTGGTTGCTAAATGGTTTTGTGGAAGAGTTGCTGCAATTTGGGGAAAAAATGTTGGATGGGGACAGAAGCGAGTTGGTGCTGAACACACTTTGGGCCGAGTGGGCCGCACTTTCGGGCCGAGAACATGATGACCGGGCCGAGAGACTGTGTCGATTGAACCAATTTGCAGCAAGGGCAGTTAGAGTACTGTATGTCGAGACGGAACACAGTAATCTCGAGGCCCGCGAGTTTTTGGAGTTTCTAACCAAGCGCAACCCGCAAATTGTAACTATTCAAAAAATAACAGAATGTCAAACGCCATTTTCAGACATCATTCATTACCTCACAAAGTTCAGCATCACTTGGGGAAGAGAACAAACAGAAAAGTTGTGAAGAAAAAGAGGGCGAACTTTGGAAGAATTTAAAGACCAATTTCGCACTTTGGCACAGTTTGGCGCTGGAACGGATTACCGGACGAGTGAACAAAATGCGCCACTTTTTGTGCCACGAAACAGCGAACATTTTGGGGGTCAAAGAGCGGATGATACGCATTTTGGGGGAGGACAACGTGGACAAATTGGAACGGAAGTTCCCCGAAATACTTCAAATTGGTGAGTTAATTGGTAATTTTGGGAGTCAAATTGGACGGGAAATACACCCCTAATATAACACTTCAACATAAGCAGTACTGTATCTTCAGAGTGCACTACCAGGGGTGATTCGAAATTTCGATTTCGAGTTTCGATTTCGACATTTTCGAGGTTTTTTTCGATTTCGACTTTGGAAAAAAGCTCGAAAATTTCGAAAAAATACACCCCTAATTATGGCATTTTAAGGTACAAG
>JAQIYK010000843.1:0-11824 GCA_034700465.1 Rotylenchus robustus | reverse complement strand
TAGAGCCCCTCCCTCCAATTGAACCCCCCTCCCAATAGAGCCCCCCTCTCCGGGGGTATTGAAAAATAGAACCCCCGTGGGGGCTCTATTAGAGGAAATACGGTATATTTGTTTGATTGCCCTTGTTATATACAATTGTTATTTTATTTACTTTATTTTTTTTGTTTTTTTTGACCAACCCCCTCCTCCAGCACATCCATGGCGCCCTCCACCATCAGCAGTCCGGTGTGCTCGTTTTCCATGTTGTTGAACATGTGCATCATGTTCTGAACAACAACAAACATTGACATTTTTAGTAGTATTCATTGATTCCTCAGGGGTTGATCACTCATTATGAGTGCTCGGTGATTTTATCAAAATTAAAGAACATTAAAAAATAAGCCCTAAAAGAATCAGCTTTCAAATTTGTGGAGATACTACGTACACAAAATATTATCCCAATCAGTCGGCTTACATCGTTGTGCGGCGCTTTTCCTCCCGTGACCAGCAGAACATCGACCCTGTGAATGAATTGGTGATCAAACATTGATCAGCTCATCCGATCATTTATCAAATCCCTCACTTGGCCAGCGTGTCTTTGAGTCGGTCGGTGAAGTCCGCGCGGTGTGCGAAACTGTACAAGTATCGACTTAGGTTGCGCTCGTTCATCACCGTCTTCAGCAAGTCCACGTAGTGCTGTTGTCGCGCGTCCATATTGTGCTGCAAATGGCCAATTTTGAATTTAATAATTTAACGGCCTTTTTATTCGGACATTTCCGAAACGATGGGTCAGCAAGTAGTTCCAGCCAGCATGGGTCATCTCGCCATCATCGAGGCGCAAACTAGCCAGCTAGATTTGTATTTGTTTATTTTAGGTGCCCAAATTTAAATGTCAAAACTGACGATGTCCTTAATGTGTTCCACAATCCCGTGCGGTGTTGAAGTGCAGTGGATCAACACCATGCCCTTGACCATTGTTGGGAAGTCAATCTTAAAAAGATCAATTTCAAACATTTAAAACATTGGAAATAAAAATTACGGCAAAACGACAGCAAATGTCCGCTCCGGCACCCTCTCCGACCGCAAAACAGGAGTTCACTTTGAAGTGGTGCAACACCTGGGCCATCGCATCGCCGAGCTGTTCCATGCTGGGAAAACTGAAGCAGAAAATGGGGAAAAATCACTTTAACCTAACCAACAAATTTAAAATGCAAATTATTTGTTCACGCACCTTCCCGTGAAAAGTGGCGCGTTGGGCTCTTGTCCGGGCGCACAAATGTGCAAAAACACTGCCCGTTCGCGCAACTTCGCCATCGACGGGCTGTTCACGTAGTCCACAAAGCCTAAGTGGTTCTTTCCTACATCGTGCACGGTCAGCACCACCTGGAGATGAGGCAAAGGCAAATATAAAATTAGAGATCAAGTGGAGTCCCGAGTTTCGGCAATCTTGTAAGACAGACTAAATATTTTGAAATCTTGGGTATCTACATATTTTGCTTAAAAATTTGAATAAAAATAGCATAATTAAAGTTAAGTTTCGGCTGGTTAAGGATGGCTATTTTAAACTTTGCGGTAGGTTTTATTTTTTAAATTCCCCCGAATTTGATCACTAACCATTTTTTGAATAGTTTTATCCCTAATCCCTATTTAAATAAAACCGGCGCAAAAATAATACAAAAATATAAAAAATAAAAATCCTTTAAGATACTTTTGAAGCGATTGTTTCCTTGTGTTCTTTACATTTTTATTTTCTTTGTTCGCTTCATTTTTGTCACTGTTAGTTTCAAAATACATTTAAAATCATTCGCGTCGAAAAATTCTTATTTGAAGATTATTTTGTCGTGGGCAATCAACGGGTTTTATATCACACAGTTAGTTCGAGTCCCCTCTAAAAAAGATCCCACAATTTTTTGTTGTTGAAATGAGAGCGGGCGGGTGGCTACGTTAACGGACGGTTTATTTTGGTTTCGGACTGGGGTGTATAAACCTACATATAAACAATAAACAGTCCTCTCAAAATATTCCTGAGCAGAATTGTTGTTTGCATTTTTTGGAAAACTCACACGTATCTGGTCCTACGCATTTGTAAACAATACCATTCGGCGCACGCGTTTCGATTTGCACTCCAAGGTGGTTGTATCAATTATAGATTGTCGAGTGGTTGTTACTTGTTACGAAATGCAAAAATTAACGAAAAACTAGAAATTGACGGATTTTTCGAGAAATTGACATTTTTTTCAAGAATTAAAAATTCCATAACACCTATGTACCTAGTACCAGCTTCTAGCGCAGATTGAGATGCATAGAATGGTACTGATTACGGGTATTTATCCTTTATGGGACCCCTTCCCAAATCAGTTATCTATCAGTTATGAAACTCCTTGTCCAAAAATCCTGTAATGGTGTTTTCAACCAGCTGAGCACATTCTGATGAAGTCAAAATCAACTTCTGATGACTAAATCTGATTGAGGAATTAAGCCTTTCACCTTTCTAAAGATTTTTTGGAGGAGTATTTGATTCATTTTTTTGTTTTAAGTTTCTTGTGCGGTTTTCCTTTAGAATTTCCTTTTTTATCCCTTACTTATGCTTATGGATTACTAGGTCACAATTGGCGTTGGTCTTTAATATGCTTTCTACATTTTTGTTTATCCCTGGTTCATGTAGCCAAAAGAATCTGCTATCATAATGCAAAAGACAGGTTTATTATTTAAATTGGAAATTGGTTCAAATTATGGCCATTTTGTGAGGCCAAATCGCGAGAAAATTCGGATTTTTTCTTTTGTTAGGGGCCCGTCTTTGTCCTATTAAGATGATAGGACTATTAAGATGCCTATCTATTGGTATATCATTTTCAGCTCCATTTTTACAAAATTGAAAAGTTTGGATTTTTAGATTATTTTTTTTCTAAAAAAATCCATTTTTGTTTAAATTTTTAATTGAGTAAAAGGGTAAAAGTATATTAGATGTTATTGGAGCCCATAACATGCTCTATCCATTGCTTATATCGCTGGATTATGGCCAAAAAGGTGCATTTTTGAAAATGTATTGAATTGTCCATAGCTCGTGAATAGGGTAGGAGCGGACCGGTAAAATTTAATCAATTTTTGGAAAAAATAAACCGGTCCTGAGAAAAATCTGAAACCGAAAACCGGGTACGGTCAAAAAAGCCGAAATTTTTCATTTTTCCAAGCCAAAATAAACCGGTATTCGCCAAAAATACAAAACCGGGGTTGGAGAAATTTTCAAAACCGGACCCCCCGGTTTTAAACCGGTCCGCTCCTACCCTACTCGTGAACACAGGTGGGCAGACCCCACACAAAATCCGAAAAATTTTGCGTGACCCACTCCTCAATTGGGGGGGGGGCTTTGGAGGGGTGCCCACCTGTCTGTGCTCGTGAAACAATTAAGATATTGACCACAGCTTATGAAATAATTAAGGTAGCAGAAATTTATCTCTAGCATTATGATAACAGACTTTCTAAACTACATGTTGGTATCAAACTTTAATATATTCAATTAGCAAAAAAAGGCAAAAATTTCTGAAAACAAAAAACGAAAGTCGCCACCTGGTAATACCTACCGAAAGTTTATTCGCGTTTGGATCAATCCATGGGTCTCAGGGTCAGCGTCTCACGCCTCAACGGGCTAAAAATGTTTTTATTTTTAAGGGTCTTTGATCAACAAATTTTTTTCTTTTTAAATATGTTATTCATATCTTACTTTCCATTTAGAGAAATATCACAAATATTGTATTTTCATCATCAGTTTTCAACAAGATGAATATTGACAAGCAAAGTATTGTTCAGCACGAGATGGTGCGTTATACCTATACATAATACTTATTCTAATTTAAGATAGACGGTCTGAGTGAGCTGGGTGGGAACGGGGCGAATCTGTTTCGCTTGAGAGTAGTAATGAAGTGTATGTTCGTTTGCCACATTCATTGCCCCCCGAAAGCCCGTCTCCCTAAATGGGGGGGGATGCACAAGGCTCAGCGATTTTCGGGGGACAGGGGATGAGGGGAGAAATCTTTCGCCACGCCAAAGCAGGCCCGTATCCTGGATCGGATTTTAGGGGGGGGGCTATGTACAAAAAATTTTGGTGACCTTTTTTTTATTCGCGCCGAAAAGTCGATTTTTAGGGGTGCATTTTTATTATTGCAGCAAAAAAACGATTTTTAGGGGCGTATTTTTGGTTTGAGAGCTCAATTATCATTGTTTTGCGGTGTGGGGGGGAATACTCCTCCCGCGCAAATTTTTTTCGCTAATTTTGGAAACAAAAGGGGAGACCGTATTCAAAAAATTTTAATTTTTTACATTTCGGGGAGGGGGAATTCCCCCCCCCCTACGCCTGGCTACGCCCCTGATCCCAAGGACCCAATGGATGATATTTTTAGTCAATTTAAAATCCAAAGACTGATTAATAATTAAAAAGAAAAGGGAATAATTCCTCCACACCGAAATAGCCAAATAGGAATTTAAAACACACACAAAAATATCTTTATTTGTACCGAAAATCAAAAATAACACAAATGATTTATTTGCTGAAAATTTTTCTGACTATTTTTTACTGTTATTAAATTAAATATTTTCTGAAAAAATTACCTGATGAGTTCCATTTCCTTTATCCGCAAACATAACTGTTTTGCCCGGTTTTGCGATCAGAAAGTGTTCACCACTGATCCAATGGTCATTATATTCGTGCATGAGTGGCTCAGCAATGTCGTTAAAAGTGTGATTTACCTTTAAAAAAATAACGTGTGCCGACATTTGGGCACCGATGGTCATAACTCCGTTCAGAAAAAAGTTAGAGAAGTGAGCTTGGTGTCAAAAAAATAAAGCAAAAAAAATAGCTACATTTTGCTATAACTGGCCAGAATTGGCCAAATCTGAAAAGTTATGGCCAAAAAACAAAGATTTTGGCTAATAGTAGGTTTTTTGGCCATAACTTTTTTCCAGAGTTGGCCAATTCTGACCAGTTCTTATATCAAAATTTAGCTAATTTTTTGCTTTATTTTTTGACATCAGCTCACTTCTCTAACTTTCTTCTGAACGGAGTTATGATCATCGGTGCGCAAATGTCGGTGAGCCAAAAAATAATTAAATTAATTAATTTGACTTACCAACGAGAATCCTTTGCTCAATTCCAAGCGCGTCAGAAATAGAGCAATTTCATAAGCGAGGTCATCACAGAAGGGGCTGAAAATAAAATTTATTGTCATTAGCAAGAAATATTTTATAGACTATCGTCTCCAGAAACCCACAGAGGAGTTAAAACAATTTTGGTAAAAACAAATTTGGATTTAAAAAATTAACGAGCTAATTTTGGTAAAAATAAATTTGGATTTAAAAAATTAACGAGCTAATTTTGGTAAAAATAAATGTGGATTTAAAAAATTAACGAGCTTTTGTGGAGTTGCTCATCCAGGCCCATAAAATTACATCCTTATTTTTTTTATAAATTAGCTATGAATCTTGGAAATTGGTTTTTTTATGCCTTACATTTTCTTCGGTTTCGGCTTCTTCGCTTTTGGTTCTCCATCAGCTTCTGACATTTTTCAATTTGTCTTGAATAATAATTTGCTAAATAAATTTAAAAATAATGAAAAAATTCAAAAAACCAATATCGAAAAAATATTCCATAAATATATAATCGAAAGTAGACGTTAAACAATTGAAATGGCTATTTGTAAATGTAATTTATAGATCCATTTATAGATGCATAAAATTACATAATTGTGGTGATACTTCACCGTTGAATAATAATTAGAAATTGGTTAAAAACTCTGACAAAAATGACCAATTTTATTGATTCAAAACAAATATTATATCTGATCATCATCGGAGTCTTCGTTCGCAAAATCAAACGGTTTGAACTGGTCCTTTAGCTTCTTCGTCAGCTCCTCCTCTTTTTCCTTGCCCAAAGCGCAATTTTTCCAATCCACTTTATTCTCACAATCCAACAACGATTTTGATGCAAGAACCTAAAAAAATTAATTTTCTATTAGTTTTTTAGAGTACAGAGGCGCAACAACTTCTACCTACTGAAAAACCCATAGAAAGGATTTTTTAAATTTATTTTTTCAGTAAATTTTTTATGGTTCATATTTTTTAGACCAAACTGGACTTGTTCTTCTGCATTGTGTATATTGTGTAATTTTTACATCGAATCCAAGCTGTACTACTGTGATCAAAAGTTAGCCAATTTTTACCATTTAGTAGACTTCTTTTTGAATTTAAATTTGGATAAAGATAAAAATGTATAAAAATTTTAAATTTTGTTTCAAAATATGGAAAAACAAAAGTTTTTTGAGAAATTTTAATTCTCAAGTTTTTTTTTACCTCTCTTCCAAATTGTATCGGAAATTGAGCCATTGAGCGAGTAAGCATTTTTGTACCATCAGGGAGCTCCACATAAAAATAAGGAGAACCCTGGCCCACAAGGTCCCAAACCTTAAATATTTTCAAAATTAAAAAATAAATAAATTAATTAAAATAAATTAAAATTACTCACATTGTCTTCGTCCTTCAAAAATGAAAATTCGATGTTTTTGAGTCTGGCCAAATTGAGAAAAGTGCTGCGCAATGCCTTGCCTTTTGATTTTGGAATGGGCACAAATTGAATTTGCAAGTGCTAAAATTAATTAAAATTTAAAATTGATTTTCAAATGCTTAACCTCCGTTTTGTAATTTCGTTCAAATGTGCATAAAACTTCTCCATTTCGATCGCAGAATAGGCTTAATTTAAAAAATAAACATTTAATGTCATCCAAAAATTAATTTTCCAAAAAAGCCCAATAGAAAAAACATAAATAAAAAATAAAATAAATTTTGCCCAATAGCAGGGTTGCCGCCCGAAACCCTAGGTTTTTCGCAACCCGAAACCCTAAGAATTTTCGGACGACCCGACCCGACTTTTTTGCCGCTCAATAGTGTCTCTAATGAAAATATTTTTTTAATTAAAAAATTATATTGGATTTTAAAAAGTCCCATTTTAGCAATAACATAATTATTTTTAAAATGAGTCAATTTTTGGATTACTATAAAAAATTGCTACAATACCTGTATGCATCACGGTACTTTTGAATTTCCTCCCTCACGCCGGCTGACGCAGCCACCAAAGATTGAACATGTTCGATGCTCATCACCAGCACATGGCGTTCATTCAACGGCCCCTTTGGCATTGCGGCATATGTTTGGTTGGCAACGGAAACAACTTAAACAATTTTTTCAAATGTTTTGAAATTTTAAAGGGTTTTTATCTCACTATTTGGAACATTTCATATTATTTATAGATATAATAAATACTTAGTTTAAAATATAACCCTTTTAGTAAAATTTTAAAAAATTTGATCAAAAAGGTGGATATTGAAAGAATTGGTGATTTATCGTAGGAGATTAAAAAAATTACTACTACTTCAAAAAATTTAAATACACTAAATTTAAAAAAATTAAATCACAAGTTCACTAAATTTTTGAGTGAAAAAACACATTGTAAAATGTCGGATAATTAATTTTCCCTCCATGAAAATCTGTTTTCAACTTTTCATGTTCCTTACTCAAATGCTTTTCGGCGCCAACATTGGACAGACAGAACCAGCAAGTGTTCGGGTCCATTCTCGGCCTCCGTTGTTGTTGCTGTTGCGTGCCCCTGTCGTTGTGTGGCCTTTTCCGCCTTCCCCCTCTGTCCACCGAGTCTTCCTCCCCCAAATCCGCTTGGGTGTCGAAAAAGTATTGCGCACCGCCCTCTTCCACCCTCCGACGTTCGTCCTCTGCTGCTTTTTCGCGAAGATATTCCTATAGCAATGAAGATATTCCCATAGCAGTAGTATAATGCTGCTCATTTATAAAATCTGGAAAACTGCTGCTCATTTTTGAGATGGGAAGGATGAGCGAAAGGATGGGTGGATGGTCAGCCGAGCCGGTTGGTCACCTTCCGGTGTGTGGGGAGTGAACAGTGGGGTAGGGACACCAGAAATTGAACTACATTTTAGTGAACGCAGGTTTTGGCTTGATTTTTTGGGTGTAAGTTATGGAATGTTTGGTGCATCGACTATCTAGCCAAAATGTGAATAGGCCTCTTTTTAAGTGAGTTACAGATATTTTTGTAAACCCCGAAAAATGTTCCAAAATGGAGAGTTGGCCACCAAAAATTAAATTACTTTTTTGTATGTTTTGCTTTGATTTTTTGAGGGTATGCAGAGAAAGTCAAGGGCTATCTTTTCAACTGCCAAATTTTAAAATATGCATTTTTTAAGGGAGATACAAATGTTTTAGTTTTTCAAACAAATTTGATGATTTCCTGTGCAATTTTCTAATGGCGAAAGTGAAAACCTTAACAGCATTTAGCTCCATTAGATGAGGTTAGGGCAACCCCACTACTTTCAGCTCCAATCAAAAAACAAATATGGAATTTTTTTGTCCAACAAAATAAATAAATTTTTATATTTTTTTGCAAGACAATCTTTGCAGAGGAAAATTAATGCCCTAAGCCTACTATGGTTGCGTTCGATGGGCCTCGGTACCATGCACCGATGGTGTGCTCGAATTGAAGAAACACTCTTTGGGGGTATGTGATAAAAATTAATTAATAATTACATTCAAAAAATTTTTGACCTAATTTCAAAAATTTAAAAACTTCTTAACGTGTATCGATTCGAGACGATTTTAAAGTCAAAAATTAAAATGCGGCGAGTGGACTATTGAAATCATGTTCGCGCGAAACATCACATCATGTCGAAAATTGGATATTCATATGAACCGAAAATGGATAACATGCAATTTTGTACATCTACATAGCAAAAAAATACACAGACAAATCTTTTTAATTTCCAAAAATCATTTATGAATTGTTTAGACACTGAAAAAGTAAATAAATTTTAAGGAAAAATGCTTTTGAAACGGAAAATTATATTTGCAAAAATAAATCGAAAATTTATATCGATCTTTTTGGCTCAAAAATATCAATTTTCAGGGTATGCCCAACATCAAATTTGCATAAAATCGTTTGAAAAGGGTAAGCAAATTGAAAGCAACAACAAATGCAAATATTCTCTTTTATTTTTTCATATCAAACATAAATTTTTCTGTAAAAATAAATAAATGAATTAATTTATGTAATATGTATTGGCAAAGCATAGTATTGTTAATTTAAATAATAAAATTAAACCAAAAATTCTGGGCATAAAAAATTAAATAATTATTAAATCCAAAGTTTTTTTTGGGGCGGGGCAATTTTGTCAAACTGTTGTTAGTTATGGAACCCCCCTAACTACCATAACAACCAGCATTTGCGCACCTCATTTCTTCTGACCTCCTTTGGCCTTCTTGTGCCCTTTGGCAACCTTCTTTTCAGAGTGCTTCTCGTTGCTCTTCATCCACTTGTTCGGCCAATTGCCCCCTTTGCGCTGAAAACGACCGGAATTGCCGGAATTCCCACCAAATGTTGACCAGTGTCGCCAAACATTTGACTGCAAAGATTTGTTGCCCGCCACACAACTAAGACACCCTGCCAAATGGATTTCTACGGTCTTCCGGGTCGGCCCCTTAAAAAATTTTGCTTAATATTTTAATAAAAAATTCTAATTAAATTTCTGATATTAATAATCAAAAAATTATTACAATGTTGACCAGCTTCATCGATCGTTGTCTCTTCTGGCACTTCACGCACTGGGAATAGTTGATCAAGTACCGGCCAGCGGTGAGTTTGTAATCGTCGGCCTCTCCCAAGTAGGCTGAAAAATTAGAACAAAATAATTATTTTAAAATTAATTGATGAAATATATTTCAAAAAATACCATTTCGCTTTCCCTTCTTTGCGACTTTCTTCAAGTTTGCATTGGCACTTTTCTTCACCATTTTTCCACCATCGCCAATTTCGTCGTCGTCGCTCATCTGTGCATTGCCGCTGGGGAAGTAGCGTTCAGTGGTCGCCCGTTGCTGACGATTGCCCTCCATACAACTTCCACACAACACTATGGCGATGAACAATTCCCCGCTTTCCTCCGAACGAACAATTTCCACTTCCGATTTCTGCAGCATCTGGCATTCCTTACACTGGCCAAATTGGAGTTGTTTGGTTGGCACAATCAATTGCCCGGCCCAGTGGAACTTCTTCAAAAACTTGGCTGCAAAATTAAAAATAATTTTAATTTGTTTTCTCATTTTTAAAATTTCTTCATTACCTTCCTTCTTCGCCATTTCACCGGTGACGGCCAAAATTTTGCTCGCATTTTCAGGTTCTTCATTCTCCTCCTCATCATTATCATCCTCTGAGCTGACATCATCTTCCGAGTCTTCCTCTTCTTCGTCGCTGCTGTCTTCTTCTTCTTCAGTATCTTGGCTCCCCAAAGTTTCGCTCTCGTCCGAAGATTCATCTTCCGACGAGCTGGAGAAACCATCGTAACCGCCGAGGAAGTCTTCTTCGCTGTTGTCACTGTCCTGCTGGTCATCCTCCTCCTCCTCTTCACCGCTTTCTTCCGCCTTTTCCAACTTTGCCTTCTTGTTTTTGGCACCACCATCGGCACCACCAGTTCCATGCCCTGCGCGTTTATTTTTGCCTAAAATATTACAGGGAATTTTCTATGATTATTTTCATTATGCACATAATTAATTTATTTTCATAATTTAAATTCTCGGTTTTAATTCCAAATTTACCTGCAACCACCGGTGTTGACTTGACAATGGGGTACCCTCCCGCTTCACCTTTTTTTGCCTTCTTCACAACATTAGCCGCCACTTTGCCCTTTTTTGGCACAACACTTTTCTCCGGGGCGGACTTCTTTTGCTTGGTGCCAGCGCCAATCACTTTCTTCAGTTCAGATTTTGCAGTCATCTTCTTCTTTGGTGTGGCCTTCTTCTTACTTTTTCCCCCTTCCTCTTCCATTGGAACACCCAAATTCTCATCAGCCTCCTCTGGAAATTAGATCTTTAATTACAAGTTTAATGGACTAAAAATTCTAGCTTAATTGATATTTTTCAAAAAAATATTTGAAAATATTACCGAGCAGTTGATCAAGAATCTTATTGATCTCCGGCTCGAACTGGAGCTCCTTGAGAACGCCTTTTGGAGTTGCCGAACCGGCAGCTGCAGAAGCCGAAGTGCTGCTGGCACCCGTGGCCTTGTTTGGTGTCACCGTTTTCTTCCGACTGTTCATCGTGCGTCCTCGACTTGGCGAATTGTCACGCTTTTGTGGAACAACCCGAGTGACTTCCATCGGCGAAGAACCGCCATCGATCCCCTTTTGCAGAAAATCTGTCGAAGATTGGCCTAGAAACAACAACAACAAACATTTATTATAGCCAAAACTTCCAAAAATGCATTGTATATAACAAAATTTGAATTTTCTGCTTTAAATACCTTTGCTGCCGGTCAGCTGCTCCAAATTGGCGTTATAGTTCTTCTCTTCGCCGACAACATAAATTTCCTGTGAGGATGTCATAAATGCAGTAAGTTGGAGGTAAAAAGAAAAAATTGATTGTAATTTGATCGTGCCTGATTAAATTATTTAATTATAAACCTAGGAAAAGTATTGCTATGGAAAATATAATTTGAAGGGGGGGGGGGCAAATAATGAGGACATTTTAATGTTTTTGTAAATTTAAAAAATAAATTACAAAATTATTTCGATTAATCAGAGAATATGGTAAAATAGAACAAAGTAATAATTCAAACTTTAATAATTTGAGAAAAAATGTGGGAAAATATATTGTGGAAAAAGATAATTTAATTTTTTAAAATTATTTTAAAAATTTAAAATAAAGATAATAAATTATTTTCGGTTTCTCCAAAAATAAGAAAAATAAAATCGAGAGAATTTAAAAATTAATCGGGTAGAAATATTTT